>JAZHYW010058244.1:0-28735 GCA_037355805.1 Ixodes ricinus
CATTGCAAACTGCGTGGTGCACGTTGGAGACTTCAGGCTAGTGGTTGTAATTCACTGGTTAATTTCTCATCTACAGCTGAGA
The DNA here is from genome assembly GCA_037355805.1 of Ixodes ricinus. Classification (NCBI taxonomy): domain Eukaryota; kingdom Metazoa; phylum Arthropoda; class Arachnida; order Ixodida; family Ixodidae; genus Ixodes; species Ixodes ricinus. The sequence continues at coordinate 83 of JAZHYW010058244.1, forward strand.
CACCAGACGTCCATTGGGGCTGACTGACTTCCAACTGTATAATCATACACACAACACAATTTCAGTTTCGTGTAGAACATGTTTTATGTGTCTGTGGGCTGGACAAAAACAAAGTACAAAGGCGCACGTGGCCGAACTATGACGATTACGCACTCAAACCATGAGAAGGTGTCCAATTAAGTTGCTGCTATGCCAAGCAGAGAATGAAATACTACTTTGTTTTATTTCAGAAAGTCAATTGTTAACGGCGGTGCTTGTTTGCAACTTGAATCTTGACTGGCTCCTTGTCAAGAACAACCCTCAACAGCCAGGCTATGCCAGTTACTCCTGTATAAGGATATGTTCACTTGATAGGGCGCAATTTTAGGCCAGATTCGATCTGAGTGACGAAGGTGCTTATAGACTAGTGCGGAACACTAGAGTACCGTATTTCTGCATAACTCATCGCCTGCACAAGGTGCTGAGTTTAATCTCAGTTTTGGTTGCAGAAACGAACATTGTGGTTGCCGCTTTGTGTTTCTATAAAATAATAGACTGAAAGGGCTTGTCACGAAAACTTTCGTGCCACTGAAAATTTTATTGCTTTTAGCTTAGTTGTGTCGTCATCATATACATATTGTAAAGCGTACGTCGTAAAACCATAGTTCATGATATATATGGCTACGATAAAGCCTATTTCATGACTTTACACACTGTAATTAATCACTTAGTTCAAGGGGACAACCACGATTAGACCTTTGATACTGCGATGCAAATTTGTACCAATGACGGACATTTTAGGCGACCTACGCCTTCGCGACAACATTTTGATGTGCTAGGTTAAAAGATGTGTCACTATGGTAAATAAAGAATGTTGAGTCGTATAAACGCGACCTTTTGTATGTTAATGTGGACTTATTTACTGTTGTGTCGAGATTAAATAAGGGAATTTCATAGTTTTGGCACTAAAAATAAAATTGATAGTACGAACGATAGAAAAATTGACTATTAAAACACTGCTTCGGCGTAACTAGTGTCTATTGACAGAACAACGCGGAAGGTATATTCTTGATTTAGCGGTTGAAACCGGTTAGAACCGGTTTGAACCGTTATTCCTGCTCTTCGGAAACTGAACCGGAACTGAACACATTTCACGTCATTGCGGCTCAAATAGAGGACATACAACCAAAATATTACATATCTGGGGATTGTTTTTTCTTATTGTCGACTAATATATCTAAGTCAGTCATTATAATGCTTCGAAATACTCAAATAATTTGTATGATAATCGTAAAGTCCTCCAACTCTTTAAACTAGAGCAGCTTGTTTGTGTTATATTACGAGATTCAAATATTAGTGAGTTTAAAGAAAATGTGCTGGAAGAACTGCGGCGAATGATGAATGTATTCATTTATGGTTTGCTTTTATAAATGTTTGCTTGACATTGTTTTTGTTTTAATTTTAAGAAGTATAGTTACTGACCGCTTAACAAACGTAGGCGTGGCTCATTATGTTAATTCACGCTGCTCGCGCCAGGTGATTGGCCCTTTGGCGCTCTTAGCGGCTAATGGCGCGATGTCATTTGGATGCGCAGCGGTAATGTGATGCGCGGGAATCGCTACGCGCATTGCGCCTTTGCCGTCAAAGACCATACACCAACTATGCTCCTGCAGTCACGCCACTGCGGTGGCGCTACTGTCGGCCCGGGTGTCGAACCGGAACCGAAGCCGAAACCGAACCAAACCAAACCGAACCGAACCGAACTGAACCGGTTGCCGGAACTCGGAAACTGAACCGGAACTGTTATTTTTCGCCGATCCAGAACTGAAGCGAACCGAAATCTTGGCCACCATCAAGGAACTGGAACTGAACCGAGCGGAACTGAAAACCGGACCCGAACCGTTATTTTTCACCGATCCGGAACCGAAGTGAACTGAAACCTTAGCCACTATCATGAACTGAACCGGAAAATACATAACGGTAACCTCGTTCAAAACGGTTCGTGGTAATTTTTCTGCCTTTTTTTTGTAAGTATCACGTACCGAATATTTGGGAATAAAGAATTGGTAACCGTATTTTATGTGTATTGATCAAATCGTCATATACAAAATCGCACGGCGAGAAATTCGTGGCTTCCTGGAGTTTTTGAAGCCAAGTGTGCGGATAAATCATCTGCTTCACGTGGCTCGGACGTTGCTGTAACCGTGAAAACGCAACCCCGTGTCAGTGGTTGCAATTCACTGGTTAATTTCATCTACAGCTGAGACACCAGACGTCCATTGGGGCTGACTGACTTCCAACTGTATAATCCATACACACAACACAATTTCAGTTTCGTAGGGAAAATATAAGTTTTATGTGTCTGTGGGCTGACAAAAACAAAGTACAAAGGCGCAATGTACGAACTATGACGATTACGCACTCAAACCATAGAGAAGGCCCAATTGTTGCCATGCCAAGTAGAGAATGAAATACTACTTTGTTTTATTCGTGGCAAAGTCAATGAAAGCACTGGCGTGCTGAGCCAGGAACTTGAATTGACTGGCTCCTTGTCAAGAACAACCTCAACAGCCAGGCTATGCCAGTTACTCCTGTATAAGGATATGTTCACTCTGATAGGTGCAATTTTAGGCCAGGATTCGATCCGAGTGACGAAGGTGCCATATAACTAGTGAACAATTAGAGTACCGTATTTCTGCATAACTCATCGCCTGCGTCAAGTGCGCTGAGTTTAATCAGTTTTGGTTGCAGAAACGAACATTGTATGCCGCTTTGTGTTTCTATGTAATAATAGACTGAAAGGGCTTGTCACGAAAACTTTCGTGCCACTGAAAATTTTATTGCTTTTAGCTTAGTTGTAATGTCATCATATATATTACTAAAGCGGGATGTCGTAAAACCATAGTTCATGATATATATGGCTACGAGGTGCCTATTTCATGACTTTACACACTGCAATTGCAATGCACTTTAGTTCAAGGGGACAACCACGATTAGACCTTTGATACTGCGACGCAAGTTTGTACCAACGACGGGCATTTTAGGCGACCTACGCCTTCGCGACAACATTTTGATTAGGTTAAAAGATGTGTCACTATATGGTAAATAAAAGAATGTTGAGTCGTATAAACGACCCTTTGTATGTTAATGTGGACTTATTTCACTGCTGTGTCGAGATTAAATAAGGAATTTCAGTAGTTTGGTACCTAAAAAATAAAATTGGATAGTACGAACGATAGAAAAATGTACCTACAGTTAATCGTTTCTCGGCGTAACTAGTGTCTATTGACAGAACAACGCGGAAGTTGCATATTCTTGATTTAGCGGTTGAAACCGGTTAGAACCGGTTTGAACCGTTATTCCCGCTCTTCGCGAACCGAACCGGAACTGGAACACATTCTGCACGTCATTGCGGCTCAAATAGAGGACATACAACCAAAGATTGCTATTATCTGATGATTGTTTTTTCTTATTGTCGACTAATATATCTAAAAGAATTAGAAAAAATAAAAAAATTTACAAAAAATAGGGTTTTTGAGAATAGTGGACCTCAAACTTTCAACATTTGTTGGCTTTACAACGTTTACGTGAAGGTAGCAGAGCCGCTAGTCAACAGATCAACAAGTACGATATTATTATATCTATAATGGGCTTGCTTTGGGCTTTCTGTAGAGCCAAAGCAACGAAAATGTACCTTAAGTACAGACAAAGTAACGACCTGTCAAATTTGTCCAAAAAGCGACCGGGAGGACGAGTTTGACATTTTTTTTTTTAGAAAACAATCAAATTCCTGAAAAATATTTGAATACGTGAGGGTATGTTTGTAGCACCCATTAAAATGAGGGGAAAAAGCTAAAGGGCATAAAAAAAGCACGCGTCAGCAGAGGGTGTCAAACACGCGACCTCGCGACGGCAGGCAAAAACACTAGTTTCTGCTGCCGCGGCTTCTACGCTTCGTAACTCGAGAACAAAAAATTCCGGGGAACATGCGTTTTGCGCCCTTCTTCTTTTGAGAAATTTCCCCAAAACTTATATTTTTTCGTCAAAATTAAAAATTAGAACCTTTAGCTCGTGCTCCGATTTGAGATGAAAACATCCAATATATATATATTTATTTTTCTTTTTGTAAAAATTAAAAATTAGATTTCAGGAACCGTGCCTAAATTTAGATAAAAACGCCCCTTTATCTCTCAAGTAACTCTCTCGATATATTTGGAGCGGTTTTGGAACACGCGAGCATAAAGCGTCTTTTGAATCGTTCCAAATCCGGCCAAGGAAATTCCACATTAAAGGGGTACTCCGCCGATTTCTTCATGGTCCCCGATTTGCTTGAAATTTTGCTAAACTCGCCAAACAACATCGCCAAAATAGTATCCCAAATATTAGGTCAAAATAATTTTTTTCACGAAGTTATTGAATTTACAATTTTGGTCCTCACCGTGTTTTTCAAACTGAAAGTCTCTACTGGCAACAACGAAAAAGTGACGTCAGTGGAAGTGCAGGGGATCACTCTTTGGACTGTAGAATTTGTTCCCAACTGATTCGAAGCAGTTTCATGGTGTCAAATGAATGCTTTGGAAGCTCGCTCCAGTCCCCGCGCTCCAGCACGGAACAAATGATTGGCATATTCTATTTTTTAGACTGCTCGCTCGACTGGCAAGCCTGCCCTTCCACTGACGTCACGGCACTGAAAAGTGCGGGTATATTTGAATGTTGGTTTTTGCATCATTTTCATTTGCCGATTTCGCAGTAACTATTATGAATTTCGCGATACTAAATAGCATACCGGAAAGGGTAAAGGCCGGGGAGTCAGAAAATATAGTTAGCTGAGGTAGCTCAAATATCGGCGGAGTACCCCTTAAGTGGTGTGTGAATGAGCTTGAACATGAGCTAGTAAGGAAGTGGTATGCAACATAAGGATCGATATCCAACGCTGAGACGCTTGTAGCGCTATTCGAACGCATTCTGAACGTGGTGAGTAGAGATAAAGGCAGCTAGCCTTTCCGTATACCCTCTCTACTTTTCCAATCAGGGCTCGGCGCTCGTGCGTCCGCGCGTCGCCCCATCCCCTCCTCTCCCATCAGTCTCTCCCTCCGTATTGTATACATGTTGTTTTAACAAGCCTGCGTCTAACATGAAACGTGCTTTGTTATACTTTGTTCCATACTTAGCGTGCAACGCTGTCAGTGCTTGCTGGCGCGAGCGCGTGGCTTCATCTATGGGTTTGTTTGCGCGGGAGACGCGCGAAAATGATCAACGAGATCAAGCCCCATGAGCTCCGCGCCAAAAGCCCTCGACAGCGTTAAGCATGGAAACAGAGCATGGTTGCTCCGGGATTCGGTGAAGCCGCACTTCGTGAAGTGGTGGCCCGTGACGTCTTGCGGGACGTCACTGACTTGCGCAACAACTTAGTTTCTCCGCTAAAGTTAGCGGGTAAGTTGATAGCTGTATATGGTCCGTGTGGTTATTCCACAATGCAAAGCGCGCAGTGTTGCATCATGGGGACGCCTACAGACTTATGCAGCAACTCAGTTTCTCCGCTAAATTTTGCGTAAAAAATGGAATTCGGTTTATACGTCACGGGACATCAGGTTACGTGAGCCAACGGGCCCGCCAAATTTAGCGGGAAAATTAACGTCTCGTGAACCACACAAATACCAGTTTCCCCGCCAAATTTAGCGGGGAAATCGACGTAACGTGACCTCGACGTCACGTGACCTATACGGCAACTTAGTTTCTCCTCTAAATTTAGCTTGAAGATTAACGTCACGCGACCTACAAAACCGATTCAATTTCCTGCTTAATGTAGCGGGGAAGTTGACGTCACGTGACTCATGTCACGCGGATGATAGAACGTTTCACGTATGCAACAAAATTGCCCAGCAATCGGCCATATTTTTTTTAAAACATTAAAAAGCCTCTGACACGCCCCCAAAAATTTTTTTTCATGCTAGGCGTTGAAATGGCATATCAGGACATTACAAAAAAATTGTTTCACTATAGAGTTGCGTAGTTTTTTTTATAAAAAATAGAAATACGAGGCCCAATTCAAAGTTCCCGCCGTGCACTGTGACGTAACAGTGTACCGCAAGGTGTCGGGGCGGTCAGAAGGTAGGCATCGCCGGAAGTCACGTGAGTTGTATCCCTCCTCGTGCTTACCGCGAGCGCGTGTAATATTTTTTTAAATATTTTTGTTATTCTCCGCACCTCCACGAGCGATCGAAGCAGACAAGGTTTCTTTTATTTGCCTTTCATCGCTTAATGTTGCTGTAAAGGTAGAAGAAGCGGAGTCAGTGAATTGACGTGATCAACTACAATGCCTAGAAGGTGCTGTGTGAGGGACTGTCCCGGTATTTCAGCAACTGAAGAAGAGATCACACTGCATGCATTTCCGAGAGACATACATCGGCCGCATGTGCACCTAGTAAACAAGTTCTACTCATGTTCTAGACAAAATACGTACTTTGTGCTCGACGTTTACTTGTACTTGGTACACAAACCAGTTCGTATTCTTTAGACGGCAGGCATCTTTAGCCTGGAGAGTATCCGATGATTCAACGACCTCGGTGTCTGAACCTTCAGCAATGCGATCGGGCGTGTCGTATGCTAGCAATCCTAATTTCTGCGAGCGTTCTAAAATTTTTTTTTCAAAACTTGATAGCTTGTTTTGCGCCCAGTATAGCTCTGTATCATCGGACTGACGGCATGCACTCGTACACTGGCTTGTACTCGCAACGCTTTCATCATTGACCTCCATCACGTCGATCCACTGACTCTTCGTCCTCAAATTTTACAGCACGCAAACTAACCAACGGTGCAGCGGTAAAGAGCTAGTGGAACTGAAACTTCGTTTTCTACGATCGCTCGTACAAAGAGCAGAAAAAAAAAATCTTAGGCACGGTCGCGGAGAGCACGAGGAGTGAAACTCACGTGACTTCCGGTGAACCCACTTTTAGTGACGTAGGTCGATGCCTCCCTTCTGACCGCCCCGACACCTTGCGGTACACTGTTACGTCACAGTGCACGGCGGGAACTTTGAATTGGGCCTCGTATTTCTATTTTTTATAAAAAAACTACGCAACTCTATAGTGAAACAATTTTTTTGTAATGTCCTGATATGCCATTTCAACGCCTAGCATGAAAAAAAATTTTTTTTTGGCGTGTCAAAGGCCCTTGGGCTAACTTAATGTGTGCGAAACATCCGGTGAACTCAATCCATTAATTATGTAATGATTTTAAAAAAAATAACAGGCACGCGGCATAAAAAGAAACAGTGGGAAGGATTATTGATTGCGTTCGGCGATCCATCTGAGTTCCCGTTAACAGAAGGTACTAATGTCACAAGAAAAAAAACCGCCATTCGCAGCGATGTCTAGCTCTCGCCGACATCCGTATACGACACCAGCTGGATGTCAAGCCAAGCATACACGTGGAGGAAACGCGAGAGTGTCAGTTTTTTTCCCTCATCCGGCTGACACACACACGCAAATTCCCGACATCGCACGCGATGCCCATTGCAACAACCAACAGCGGAAAAAAAATAAACAGCAAAAAACAAACAAACGTAGATTCGGTTATCTGTAAGCCTTCATATACGAGTAGCTTGACGTTCCGTGGCACTTGCAAAACCGAGTCTGTATTTGCCTGCCCGGGTCGAAGCGCGACGGTGCGTGAGAGAAGTGAACATGCTGCTCCTCCTGTTGGTCCTTGCCCTGGCGTGCGGGTGTTACGCGTCGGAAAGCCCCCTGCCTCCGCTGCTCCAACCAGGTGTGCTCAAAGGATCCGCATCGGTGCGTGTCACGCAGGGGCCGCTCGGTCTGCTGGAATGTCGAAGATGGAGCTGACCAAGGCGGCACATGCAGATGTTGCCAGAACTGCATTGCAGGTGCGTTGTTTGCGTTGAGGACTTCAAAACGGAAAAGAGAAGAAATAATTGCTTGTTATTTATGCAATTCTGACTGTGCTGCTGATTTCGAATTTCGGCAGTTCTCGTAAACCTTTGACTCATTTTATTAAGTACGGTTCATTCATCTGCATATTTTCTTTCTCTCTCTCTCTCTATATATATATATATGTGTGTGTGTGTGTGTGTGTTTGTGTGTGTGTGTGTGTGTGTGTGTGTGTGTGTGTGTGTGTGTGTGTGTGTGTGTGTGTGTGTGTAAAAACTTATGTCAACGTTTTGAAAGAAGTAGCCTATCTATGTCGTGATAGCCAATTAACAATACATCCTCGTCTCTGTCCCTCAACAATAGGTAAAGAGTGTCAAACTAGAAAGATAAATAGGTCAGCACCCGATGCTACAACGAATATAGTTGAATGAACAAGACGATAATCTTGATCTTGTTATGAGGAAAGTGTCAATTCGTGTTTCTTTTAGAGTTTAGCTGTAAGGTGCTGACACACGCCGTGTTCTCGATCTAGTCCCGTCTTTTCTGCTCACTTCGGCAGGTACCAACGTATTCATCGACGAAGAATGCCACTCGGCGATTCAGGGCTGTTAGCCCCCGAATGCCCGAAGGTCCGATGCGACCTACGGTTCATACATTCCAGTCTGTGACTGCTGCCAGAGCTGCATCTCCATAGGTACCTTATTTGCTTCATTCTCAGTTGCACGTTCGTTTGACGACGAGGCCGCTTCGAGGGTGGGAAAATGGTGAATAGTGTAAAGACGAGGGAACCAGCGGGTGGGGACGCACGTCCAGAGTCACGAACTGGGCGAAATCCGGCGGCGTACGTACGCAGAAATCCACGTGATCGCTAGGTGCTCGCCACCGAATCACCGCCACTTCGCTATCGCCTTCTTCCCGTCGCCATCGCACCTCACACACCGCCGCCGCCGCTACGGGTTCTGGAAGGTTCTCCGGCGGCTGCACCAAGCAGCGATTGCTCAGTTCTCCTTTGCCCACCCACGAGACATGGCCAGACGACGCAAGATTAGCTCTCCGTCCGAGTAGCGGGAATGGGAAGCGCGCCGCGCTGAGCAGACTAGGCGAAGGGTCGCAGCGGCACGAGGACAGGGATTGCCACTCGGCGCAAAAGAGGCAGCGCGTAAGCGCCTTTCACGTATCTTCTAAAGTGCATCTCCTGATTCTTTTCTACTACTGGTGACTTCGGAATCGACTGCACGTAGCGGCTAGAATAGAAAGCTGTGGCGGCAGGCTCGCTCGCCAGCCTTCTTCAGCGCCTGGCGGTCTCCAGGCGAAACCGTGAGAGTAGGATCAGAAAAACGCGATGGAAATTACCAGTAGGCGAAGCCTCCTAAAGAAAATATCGTAAAGCACATCGACTAAAAGCAATTGCTTTAGAGCACTATCGTCCAAAAACACAACATCTGCTGCTGTGAATCGCGACAAAATATCTGTGCGTTTGCAATTTTGTTTTTAGCAAACGTCATATTAGAATTTCTTTTTAGATAGAACACAAGTAAAAAAAAACGTTTTTTGTTACAGCATTTTTTTTTGCATCGTTTTGCTTATTTTTGGCGATGGGGGATTCAGGAGGGTAATATTTTCGAGAAAACCTACTCATGTGAGCAGGGCGGTTAATCTGTTGACTTAGTTTCAAGACTGTGCTTTTGATTAGGATAAAACTTACTTATACAGATAAAGGTTTTTATTATTTTACTTCCTCAAATGAGATTGGCTTAGACATGTTCACTCTCTAAAACAACATTTTTTTTAAAGTTCGAAGCACTGTCTCCAGAACACCACTAGTTTAAATTGAAAATATATATTCACCGTAATGTGATTCGAATAGATACGCTCATTCTATAATGCTAATTAGTTTAAAATCAGTTTCAGTTTTAGCTAAAAAAATTTTCTTGGGGGGGGGGGAAGCGAAGACAGATTGCTTGACAGTTTTCCGAAAGCTTGTGGTTCGCTTAATTAAATAATAAAACAAATTAGTATTTCTTTATTTTTAAAGATTACAAGCCCGAAGACCGCGACGAGTACTGGCCCAACTGCGCAGCCGTGAGCTGCGCAACGTGCCCGGAGGAACGACGCCTATCAGCAGTCCGTGCCAATGCTGCAACGCCTGTGTCAAACCGCAGTCCTAAGACTCGCGTGCTGTTGTACAAATAAATTCCTTAACTTTAAAAAAAAATGCAAACGTACCTTTTTTTTTCCTCTCTTTTTTTTTTTTGAATGCTCAAACTGACAGGGCAAAGAGAGGTGTCATAACCGCGCTCTCCATCCCTCTGAAAATGGAACTGAAATACCGCGTCCCGTAGGAAATGTTTCTTCCGCATTTAGGCTGGTTCTCACATCCGCCTTTGAGTGTGACAGAATGCATTGCAACCGCGCTTGTGACGTCTGGTGTCGAGTGTATAGGGTGCCCGTACATGTCTGTCTGTCTGTGGGTAAAGGCATCCTTTGTTGCACTAAGTGGGCCAGCGCTCGACGCGCTCGTGCACTCAGTGCCTGACTGCACGCGGTGAAATGGCTTCCAGCATTGGCCAAGGCATAAACGCCCTCGCGCTAGATCATACCGGATTGCGCGCACTTGCAAAATATATAAACACAAAAACGATAGGAAGGAAAAAAATATGCCTGATATTTCCCCTTTCGAGCACTAGCGCATGTGTGTATGAAGGCACTCAATCAGTCGAGAACATATAAACTGGCGACATCTATCGATCAGCCTTGAAACACTCATGATCGTCGTATATTTCCTACTTTTCTCTACGCATCCTCTCACCGTGGGCTCGACAGAATCCTGACGGCGTTATCTATCGACCCTTTTCCGTTGACCGCGCGCAGACAACTTCAGATACACCAAAGCCAGTCTAGTAGATACGCAGATCTGAAGGGTTTTGGGGCTTCCCGATAGGCGGCGCAAGTGCGCCAGTGCGTTCTCGCTTCGCAAGCGGTGACGAGCGGTCACAGGGCATTCGGTCCGACTCAAAGGCAAATGTGCCGACCAGCCTTTAGGTCGCGGACCCCACTGCTAGCGCATGATATAAGAGGCCGTCTGAAGACACTCGGTGAGGCATGTTTCTTCGTCTTATGACGGCACGAAAACTGTTTTGCGGACGAAGCCTACAGATGTAGTGAAGCGAACGTGCTTCCAACACGTTTGAGACGTGACTGCAGATTATTTTGTCATCATGTCTCTAAAAGCAATATGTCTTTTGCAACTCTTTTTTTCCTTTAGGAAAAAAAAAGAGGCACAAAAAAAGCATAAGGGGAAAGAGAGAAGAAAGAAAGGACTCAAGAAAACTGGTCTTGGAGACGAAGTGGCGAAATTGAACGGCGTGACAACGTGGGTTCTTGGAATGCTGTTTGCAAACGAAATGGAGAAATTGGCCATCTCAGAAGCGTCGGAGGATCCCTTTTTTTGGCTCATTTATACGTTCTGTGAATATGACAATAACCATCGCGAAATGATCCCGCTAGCTGCTCCCGACATAGAGTGGTATGAAGTACGCTATAATATACGGTTCAACCGGCGCAGTGTCCACGCGACTTCCGGAATGCACATTGAAGCAGACGGCAACCAGTCTCTTGCGGTCCTCGCAGTGCGTTCCTCGGAAAAAGACGCGTGCATTTCGTGCCTTCGCCGCGGAAGAGTAGCAGAGATCACCTTTGTCATTTGGATCGTACCGGACACTAAAGTGCACCCTTAATATCATTGTAAAACTGCAATTGCTGTAGTTACAGCGTTTTGCTTCATCGATGAACGACGTTAAACTTCGCTATATTTCAGGCCCAAACCTGTGTTCCACTGCAGGTGTGTAAAGACGACCGACGAATCTAAGCAACATAACAGTCGATAGGAATGTGTGTTGAAATTTTTAGAAAATAACATAAATGTTTAACAAGATGACGCTTAGTATTGAAACTTTGGCATCTGGTTATATACGGCCTGAAGCAGATGCCAAAGTTTCAAAACTAAGTGTTACCCTGTCATCCAAGCGTTATCCAAAACTAAGCGTTATCCAAAATCTAGCGCTATAGCGCTAGATTTTGGGCAGAGAAATGAGCGTTCGGCAGATCCGTAGTTTATTTTTGTGTTAAAGCAAACCATGTAATTTCTTTCTTGAGGGGTACACCCTGTAAAGGGTGCACGGTCCAATTATATCGAACTAACAACGTCCAGACAAAGCGCGAAAAATAAAAATAAAGTTGAGTCATACTCGACACTTTCATTTCCTCAGTTCAAGCGGGTTCGTCATACGCGAGGCGGCAGTAAAAATTGAGAAGAGCCGCCATGATTTACGCAGGATCATTTGGGACGCGGATTATCCGCCTCCACGCCCTCGACACTGGAGACACATTTGTCTAGACTACATTGCACAACCGCTTCCACGTGCGGTAAGTGCGGGCTTATGAACCGAGGAGAGCGCGAATATTTGGCCTCGGGACGTCGTTTTCACCGCTGCTCCCTTCCACACCCATCCGCGTACAGCTCCTGGGTTGACTCGCACCAAAATGGAATCATCCGCGCGTTCACCAGAAGCGCTTTCTTCGAAGCAACGGCAAGGCTTGCGCGTACGAGCACGAAAAGGCCATCAAGCAACATTGGCGGTCACCATTTCTTGGCCAGGCTAGGTGGCGCAAGCTACCGCCCGATATAAAAGGGTACAGCCGTTGGCATCTATCCATTCATCTATCCATTGGGCACGAAGCGCGTGATTGGATCCGAGTGCTTGCCGAACGCTGACGTCACACTCGTGTCACATACGCGCTCAGAGTACGTGATCAAGTATACATAATCGCGGACAAGCGAGGGCGCGGACTTTTGAGAAGGGTCTATTACGACTATGTGCACCTTTCCCACAAGGGTGCAGCCATCTCGAATGTCGTCACTTGTGGTAACCGTGGAAACATCGCATTGATCTTTGCACGCCGCTGGAAGGTGTTCATGAAAACGCGTGATTGTCACAGATTCTTGTTTTGCCTCACCTATACACCTTTTCTACGTGGGCGCCGCCATCTTCAATTCTGGAACCTCCGGTATGCGTGAAAACATCGCTTTCTTCTCGCCTCAGCAGGAGAACATGATAACATCTTAATTGCAACCGTCAGTCGTTCTTGTTATGACCCTTTTATACTTTTTTACTTGTTCGGGGTTGTAATATCTTGCTTTTTTTTTCGGAACGCATACCGGATACGGGGACAACGTGGCTGGGCGCGAGGCTAAACGGAAAAGGTGTATATATTTTCTCACATATTCCAGGCTGAAATGTTTTATTATTTTTTCGTCCCACATACCAGATACGGAACCCACGTGACTTAGAACGAAAGGATACAAAAAATCTGTATATTTATAGTCGCTGACTGCTTAAAGCATTTTTGTTTTAGCTACTTCAACGTAGTACGATTTTCGGAATCACCGGCCCTTCGCGCTATGCTATGTAGTATGGCGAAATTCAAAATAGTTGCTGTGAAATCGGCTATACTTTGTCTCATCCTACGATGGACTAAAGGCCAAAGCCACGGGCCGCCAGGTCCAATCACGTTCCACGCTACACAATGACATGCCTATAGCATTGATTAGGGGTGGACGAATAATGGTCCGAACCCAAAAACGCGGCATCATTTCTATAGCTTCGACACTGCAAACAGCCTCTTTTTTGCGATGTAAAATTGTTGAGTCACTCAGTGCTATTTCGATTCGAACCACTGTCCGCCCATCCCCATCAGTGATCCGAGACGCGGGCACTGATACGTGCATCAAAGCGCAATACGCAATTTCTAGGTGGCTCGTGATTGGATCTGACGGTCAGTAGCTTTGCCTTTCGTCCATCGGTAGGGTGAGACGAAGTATAGTGAAAATGATGCCAAAACTAACATTCGAATATTCCCGCGCTTTTCAGTGCCGTGACATCAGTGGAAGGCAGGCTTGCGGGCCGAGCGGGCAGTCTGAAACTCACGGAGGCAGGAAGCTTCTGAAGGTGACATGACGCCACCATAGGTGAAGCCAGAAGTTTGGCGGGATGCCCCCAACGATGACCAGAGCCACAGCTGTTTTGGTCATCGTTGGGGGAGGGGGGTGTTCTTCCACACTTCTGGCTTCACATCTGGTGGCGGCATGTCACCTTCAGAAACGTCCTACCTCCATGCAAAAAATAGACCATCCCGAGCATTTGTCTTGCGGGTGCTGAAAAGAACTTCCAAATCAATAATTTCACACTATGAAACTGCTTCCAATCAGTCGGGAACAAAATTCTACAGACCAAAGAGTAAACCGCTGCCTCCCGCAGACGCCACTTTTTCGTTGTTATAATAATAATAACAACTTTATTTCCCATTTGCAATGGTGGAGGCCGAGAAAAAAAGCCGCACGAAACGGCTTAACGAGCTCTCGGCCCCCGAATTTCATTTAAAGCCAGTAGAGACTGGCTTTGAATGTACAATGTTGCCAGTAGAGGCTGGAATACATGTTACCAGTAGAGGACCGTCAAACTTTTAAAATACACGGCGCGGACCAACATTGTAATAAGGCCGCAAAAAAAAAAAATTTTTTTGACCCAATATTCGGGTAATTATTTTAGCGATGTTTGTTGGTGCGTTTAGGAAATTTTCGGGCAAATCGGGGACTATGAAGACTACGCCGGAGTAGCCCTTTAGAAACGCAGGGCGTGTTCAGTCGCGAGTTTCTCCTCATCGCTCAGCGGCCATTAAGGTTGCAGCATTCGCCGATCACGACTTCGATGAAAGAACCACGAAGCGAGAAGCGTAATCACAATAGACCACGCCCTGCGTTTCTCAATCTGCTAGTGATGATAGGTGTTGTCGCGCCGGCTATAGACCAACCCGACTCTCTCACTTCACGCCACTGGGGTGGCGCTGCTGTCGGCACTGCGCACGCACAGGCGCCTCAGGCGAATCCGGTTTCTGCGCATGCGCGGTGCCCATCGAACGCGGGCTCGTTCCTAAACAGTGAGTGTGTCGGTAGGCCTCAATGCGAAGAGCAAGTTCGTCTGCTTCTGGCACAGGAGTAGCAAGAATGTCAAAACGCCAAACACCAATTGGCTGATTAAAAAAGAATAGTGGGTACACCTCGCGCCATCTAGCATTGAGGACTACCCACTATCCCTCCAGTCAAAGCCAATCAGAACTCGGCGTCGTTCTGACGTCACCGCAAGCCCCGCGCGAAAAGCAGACGATTTGCTCTCCGGATAAAGCTCCACAGGTCTGCTGGTCTTCCCCTTCCCCGTTTCGGTCATTTCAAGACAGGCAAACAAACATGCAACTAGGGCACCCGTCACTTATCTCGGCCAAGTCCAGCACCCGAAAACCCACAGTTCGAGATAAAGGCGGAAACAAAAATATGCGTATCCCTAGTGATTGAGACCGCGATCTAACGGACCGCGAAACGCATGCCTCGTCCCATAGGAAAGGCCGCCCTATATCCTAGGTCCCATGGTCCGGCGAACGCGTAACATCCACCGCTCTGCCAGCCTATAGGGGCGAACGGAGTATGTATTCTGCTATATCCAGAACGCGAACGATCGGCCGTAGCCCTCGAGCACGGGCGGATTATATGTAGGCCGGCTCCTCGCCATCTCGGGGCCGTGGTTTCCCCTAACGCAATTACCCCTCGAGCCCCGCGCTCGTTCTGCTATGAAACAGAGATACCGTCCAAGGTATACCTTGTTTCGACAGAGCGCCGTCGGTCCGCGTGCATAGGGTGGTAGACCGCTATCGATTTTGCCGGGAAAACCCCGTTTCGCCTTATACGATGCACCGCAGTCTTACGCTAGGAGTCATGAAAGCCAATTGAATGTTCTGGGTGAAGCGTCGCGTGACCTTCGGGACGGCATCGCAGCGACGCGCGAGGGGCTTAGTCACGTGGTACGCGGTAGCGTCCCTGCGCTTCATCCTTAGGTGAAACCGAGAATGGATGAAGCGGTGTTTGTTGCGAACGGGCGCCGATATTATGTTGCCTGCGACGTGGCGAGAAAGCTGGAGGCGAGACGAACCTCGTTTCCTTTCTTCCCCGCGATTTGGATTGGCCAGGATACGGTTTAAGACGGTGCGTGCGCGAGCCCGTGAGGGGGCGACCCGATACGGCGGCCTCGAAGTGCGTGTCTCAGTTTGCGTATTGGCCTCGTGGCTAGACAGTCACGTGTGGAACTTGACGCCGCCGTGCTCCATTTTACCTGCGCAGCGACGAAATCCCGAAGCCTTAACTGATGACTCTATATGTTGTGCTAGAAGAAGAGGTACGACGACCGCGTTGGCGAGAGCGGTCCCGCGGTTTAGGCCCACATAGCGCAGCATTATCTGTATATCGGAAGCAGCGCCATTTTAGACTCTAGGGCTAGACGAATATGCTAATAAAAATTGGTTTACTGACCATTTCATTACGATCTATTCAAGGTACTGTTCGGCCAAAAATGGGAATACGACTCCCTTTTATTTTTTGTATTTCTGACATGCTGCCCATTTTATCTAGAGGTCAATTTCCAGATACTTACCTGGTCTTCCAGATGGTATCATGGTGATAGTGACACATGAGGCACGGAGAAGGGGACAGCTCTCGGCCCCGGGAGAAGCGAGCGAACACCACACCTCCCATTCTAGACCACCATGCTTTAGAAGTCGCTCGTGGTAAGCGAAACCCAGCGATCCTAGATTCAGTCCCCACCCCTGCCAATTTCGATCTGGGTGAGCATCGTACCGGCGTGCGCTTTTCGTCGCCACCCAAAGCCTTTATTCAGGCGGCTGACTTGGCCATGCAAAAAGAGGAGTTGAGACAAGAGGTGGTTCATGGCAAGTCCCCGAAATGGAGAACAGTTCGGTAAAACCAGCCTGGTTCGTCTCGGCTCGACTTCTTCTGACTCGCCGATGTTGCCAGACGCACACACACAACACTCATGATGCTAGATTCTGTTTCACTTTAAGTGCGAGCTCCAGGCTTTTAACGCCCCTACCAAGCATGCACGATCATGTAATGGAAGCATCGTTCGGGACAACATGCCCATGCTCATAGTTTTGGCTTCGCTCGCGCATGAAGCGAATGAAACCATAGCCCCTCTGTCCACTCGAATTCTCTAAGCCAGTAATAGGCTGAAAGTTTCCATCACTACAAGAAGTTGGGAGTGATGCCGAGAAATCTGGGAGGGTCGTCACATGTACGGAAGTGACTGATCGACGTGCAGTTCCCTGCAAGATGATGTCCTGGGTTGGGTAAGGTTTGAGCATGTTGGATGTCATCAGGAGCACGTGGTTACACAGGATCCGTGGGGACACGGCGGTCCCGTTGACTATGGCCATATGTGCCTTGAGCGTCACTGCTTCCTGAATGCTAGCCAGTGCCAACCTCCGGAACATGGTAACGACACCGCCTCAGCATCCCAACGTTCACATACTGTGGTAGCAGTGGTGTAGCAGAGCCAGAAGAATCACTGCAGTTGGATAGAAACATTGCAACAGATGCATCAGTCTCTTAAGCATAAAATATCTTGCACCTTAGACATCTAATGTCTCAAAATTAGAGATTCAACGGGGAAGCAGATGAGTCAAAATTTCACCACGCAACTTCTTCCACGGAGCTAGCATGGAACGTTTCTTTTAAACTCCACAGAATGGAGAACGTTCTCTACATTCTAACCATAGTATTTAAAGTGCTAGAGGCTGGCACTCTCATCTCGTATTTAGAAACAGTTGTTTAGTCATTTTCACCTCGTCAAGCATGCACACCAATTTACGTTTTATTACAATGGGGAAAACGATCAGTCCAGTTCTGTTTGATTCAAAACAGAGCCCGTTAAAGAATAACTTCACAATGTTGACAGGAGCTATATCAGTCAGTTTTGAGTGAAAATCAGTAAAAGGAAGACAAGCGATGTTTTATTTTAATTTTTGTAAATTATTTGAGTTTGAAACAAGATCGCCTGAATTTTCTAAGAGCTAGAGAAAAAAACATGGAGTGATATCTATATTACTAAATCAAACAATAAACTTTTCCCCCTTTTCTTCTTGCAAAATGGTGCTTATTACCCTATTTTGCTTTAGTAGCCGCTGTCGCTGCGACTTGATGTCACAGGCAGCAGTCGTCCAGCGACTCTCAATGACCTGCGGGAGTCTTGGGACAGTGGCGATGGTTTTGTCCTCCGCAGTGGAGTATGGCTTTGCAGCGCCGACTCGCTTTCTCACTAAAGTGGTTAGTTAAGGTAATCGCCTTTTGGGCTCGGTTGTAGGAAAGTCAAATCTGTCTTCAGAAGGAGTTTGAAATGACGCCAACCATGCACTCTGTGTAACGCCGACAGACATTTACAATGTACTTACCTGATCACGACGCCGGCATTACCCAAACGGTTGCTTGACGTCGTAGTACGCTAGTAGGTACGGTAGCCTGTCTTCGAACCAAAGCTCGAGGAATATGTCTACGACGAAGATGATGGCCTTCTCAGCAGCCGGAGACGCTCAAACCAAGATCAACCCATACCGCCGTGATAGCAACGGCAGAAGCGCAATACGGCATCCAGGATCCATCGCAAACGTACAAGGTGAACACGGCAGACGAAGATCGGGCGTGAGGTACAGCCAGAGTGAGCAAGCACTACCGAAAGAACCAATAGCGAGCAAGCTGTCAGCTGGCCAGCTGCAGTGGTGGATAGCGGGAGGTTCGGCTTACAGATTGGCTTATGACGACACTTACGTTGACTAAGGATTTCGCCCGACGCTTCGTCTCATGGTTGCCAGAAGACATCTAGTTTTCGTCGGAAATCGAACACATTTAAAATTACCGTGCGCAACTCTTCTATCCGGTTTTCCGTTATACTTTGTTGTCCCGGCAGAAAACACAAAAATAGTGTTTCGCCGTGTTAAAATTGATTATTGACGCCATGGCTGACGCAAACGTTCTTTGTGTGCCTGAAACGACTTTGCGACCGCAATCGCAATAGATATCACATAAATGTCGATTGAGTTGTCGTCTGGCAGATCCACGGTGGAAGAAACACATTTAGGTGAAAACTCTGGCCGCTCTTTTTGCGGGGAGCGAGCGACCAGACCGTGTTCGGAGCTAGCCTCGAACCAGATGTAGTAAGTTCCGCGCCGCCGCGGAGGGCGCTGAGGTATGAGGTTCCTCCTCGGTACGGTGGAAAAGACATTTAGGTGATGACTCTCTGTCCGACGCGGCGACCACATTATGTTCGGCGCACCGAGCGCTTCACTCGCACGGGGATAGATGGCGCCCAAGTATGGGATCCCTCCCAAACCGACCGCTCCGGTTGTTTCTCCCAGCGGTGGTCCCGCATTCCCTCGCTCACCGCTTCTTGTTGTACCTCACCGCCGCCACGCCGCCACCAAGTCGCCAGAGTCCGTAAATCTGTGTTCTCTTCCTTCTTCTTCTTCGGGTTAAGGCTCACCTTCGTGCACGATGGTGGCACCTGTGATCGACACAGCACCAAAGCAAAACACGAGGCCAGCCACTGGCCGCACACCACCACCACACCACCGCACCGCGAAAAAGGCGAGCACGCTACGCCGCCGACACCGTGGCCGCCGAGGAGGGACCTCATACCTCAGCGCCCTCCGCGGCGGCGCGGAACTAACTACTCCTGGTTCGAGGCTAGCTCCGAACACGATCTGGTCGCTCGCTCCCCGTGGGAGCGAGCGACCAGATAAACACTATACTTCGTTTCAGCTTGGGTCCAGACGCAGCCGATGCTGACGAGCGCGGAGCGTGTGGCCCTGGAACAGATGCTTGCATTGCACGAGCGCGCGTGCTTGGCAGAGACGCTGAAAGCCCGGAGCTCGCGCTTGTAGCATCGCCTGCGTCTGGACCCAGCTTGAAACGAAGCATAGTGGTCAGGTACACGCCAGTGTGCTGTTGCATCATACTTGTTTCACCTTATGATGTACCGCATGAAAGGCTACAAGCGCGAGCTCCTTGCATTTGAAGCACATCTCGGCGGCACAAGCTCTCGTGACTTAAGAGCGACTGCCAACGCAATGAGCTCGCGCTTCTAGCCTTCGCTGCAGGTACAGCATAAGGTGAAACGAATTATAAAAGCCCCTCAATCCTGGGAAAAGTGGCGCCATTCATTGTTGTGGAAAGGTTCGAGACACGTGCCGCGCGCCATTTCTGGGAAGAACATGGCGTCTGAAATCTTGCTCAGTGCTGCGCTGTGCTGCCATGATCTTCCCAAGGGCTGCACATTGCGCGTGCCTCGTGCATCGATGCACCTTGCGCTCCTTTCAGAGCATGAAAAGGCTTTAGTTGCATCTTGAAGCAGACAGCAACCAGTCTAAATTTGACTTCCGGTAAAGCATTCCTACGGGAAAAGGCAAATGCGTTTTATCTTCGCGCTCCATTATGTGAGCAAATATTGCTTAGTGTTCTGACAGAATAAAACGTTTGGGGTGTTTTACAATTGGATGTACAAAAGTATGTGTCAAGGCGTTTTTCTTGAGAATTCATGGCGTCGAACACTGCGCTAAAATATCCCAATATAATACGTGTTGACCTTGAAGACTGCTGTAATAGGGCACGTATTTACGCATATAGTCAATGCTACGACGCACACAGAGTAAATCAGCTTGACAAAACACCAAAAGGATGCTAATATATTCCAAATCAAATAAACACAACAGATGGCAAGAACGAAGCATGGAGTCATGGAACGAAGGACACGTAGTGGATTAGTAACAAACTGTGCATGAATACTCCAAATAAAGCAGTAACCAAGTGGTTTTGTGTTCTCTTTGCTTTTTAATTGTTCTTTTTGCTTGAATTGATAGCCTGTATTGACAAATCTTGCTGTACAACATAGATCTGGGCCTCAATGTTTGCTAAATTAAACATCGCTCAGTAATAAAAGAAAAACATTACATAAATAAATTCCACTTTTATACTATGAATAAAGCTACATAGTACAGTTTACGAGTAAAGAAACTACGCTAATTTATGTTATTCCCTGGCGAAGAGAGACATATCACGTACGTTTTCCCATAAGAATACACAGGAAGACTGAAAAAGTAGACTGGTTGCAGTCTGCTTTAATTCGCAACTGGAAGTCCCGTAGACACTAGCGCCAGCTGAGCCTCTGGCGTTTATGGTAATAACTATAAGGTGCACGACGAAACGGCCGACATGTCATATGAATCTGAACAAGTTTAAATACGTAATTGGTCTCCAAGATCCTCAAGTTGATAAAGGCGCACCTCCAGTCTCTTTTTTTGCGCGTCTGTTCTATTTGCCGTTCACGTGCCTCGCCATTAGCTCAGGACGATTTTTTCGTGTTGTTCTGGACCATAGAGTTATTATAATGTACGCTAGAGGTTCAACTGGCGCTAGTGTCTATGCGACTTCCGAGACGCAAACTGAAGCAGACAGCAACCATGTCTACTTTTGCGATGCTCCTGTGCATTCCTATGGGAAAACGCGCGTGCATTTTGTCTCTTCGCCGGAAAATAACACGGAACACTTTGGTTATTTGGGTCGTACCGAATAATATGCACCTTGATTAACATTGTAAAAGTGTAATTGCTTTAGTTAGCGCATTTTTCTTCATCAGTGAACGATGTTTAACTTCGCTACATTTCAGTCCCAAACGTGTGTTCCGCACCAGGTGTGTAAAAACAAGCGACGATTCAAAGCAAAATTACAATCGAAAGGAATATATAGTGTGTTTAAGGCTCGCCAGCATTCCGGTGACACTTATATATTGCTAATATTCCGGTCCTGTCACTATATGAAAATGACCCCGTCGTGCATGAGCGGATAAAAAAACATTCAAAACGTAAATAATAAAGTACATGGGCTGTGAAACGTGTCTCTTCGTATTGTTTTCTCTGCCGGGCAGCTTTTATCGCGCACTTGTTCTCAAAGATTTCGAGCGTGCAAGTGATATTTTGAACGTAGAACAAGCAGCTTCGCTCAGGGCAGAAAGAATAAAGCGGTACTTATTTAAAATCTGACTATATTACGTGGCCTTCAATTTATTTTGATCGTACATGCGGAGGGAGTCACTGATCCAGTGTTACTGCGTAGTTTTTGCCGTCTCCCTTGGTTTCCAGATGTCCTTCGTTCATTTGGCACCCATATTCCTAATGCTGAAAAACACCAACGTCGCATTCGAGCTAACAGTGTCCGACGGTGCACATAAATACACGTACGATGCCGTTTTAGCACCGTTTTTAATGCGATGAATTTGAGAGAAAAAACGCCGTAACTGACCAATTATATCGTCGGCTTGACTGAGAAACGTTCCAAGCTACCTAGTACATACGAAATATTCGGAATATTTGCTCTTATCGGCGAGCGCAGGGAGAAAATGCACTTGATCTTTCCCATAGAAATGCATTACCGGAAGTCAATTTTCGACTGATTGCTGTCTGCTTCAATTTGCGTCAGCACACTAGCGCCACTTGAACCTCTAGCGTACATTATAATAACTCCATGGTTCTGACCACATTTGCTGGAGACGCGAGCTCATACCGTAGGCAGGAGTCGGGCTGCGTTCCCAAGAAAGCTCACGCAGAGAAAAACAAGCGAAGGAAGAGATGTCAATTTCAGGATATATAAAAAATACCACGCTGTATCGAAGCGCCACCACACACGATTTATTGCGTTTATGCACAGGCTTGAAGTACAGTAAGGTTGACATTTAGGCTAGTTGGTAGTCTAACATATTGAAGTATTTAGCGCACAAGGTAGAGAGAAGAACAGGAAGAACTGTTCTTATTTTCTCTGCCTTGTGCGCCAAATACCTCAATATGACAGGCTTGGAAGGCGATCCCATCGCCATCTGTTGGTTCAGAATCACACTAACCAAGGGTGGGATTTCACCTTAACGGTATCGCAGCAGTGCCGGCATAGCTGGTGTCCCGCATCACATGAAGAAGCCGTAAGACAAGAAGCGAGCGCGTGTACCCAGTGCGCCGGGCCGTTTCCAAGCACAAGCACTACACAATTTTTAATTGACCATGTCGACGACGAAGAAGACGCAAGTTCCGCTCGTGCAATGTTTCTCGTTTCGAAGCTGGGAATGTAGCGAAAAACCCCAACACCTCAACATGACAATACAGCGGTTCCTGCGAGATGCCAGAGGCATCCAAAACGGTGAGAAAGGCGGCTCTTTCTTACGCTATCTCCTCTGGCAGTGAAATGTATGATGTCGAAATGCATGGACGACTGCCTGGCCCTGTTGTTTAGCGGTGGTCGCTCTAAAAAAAGCACGGCTTTTGTTTGTCTGGATTTTTTTATTATTACCGTAATAGGAGGTTTAAGTCGACTTCCAGATAGCCTCCTAAGCAGTCGGTTAAAAGCCAGATTTGTAGCACGGAGCTGATAGACAGCAGATAGCTAGTCTCCATTCAGATGACATATGCAGTGCCCGTTGATAAAGAGAAGTGCACCATTTTTTGTGCTGCCGCCTACCGGTACATTTGCACAACTCGGCGCGCGACTGGGTCCGAGAGAGCATATTGAAAACAAATAACGTTCTCTCAAGGCTTGTACAGCCCGTTCGACCATGGTATCTTGGCACGTTCGTCACATTTCCAGGTTTACTAATCGCAACTCCTCTGGAGACAATCCCGTTCGCGTGTGAGGCGGACCAATGAGTCGTCATCCCCCAGACACGTTGAATCCATTCCAGGACCGCAATTCTAACTGCAAACAAACTTTACTAGACTGTATGTATATATATTTGAGGCGCAATAGCTTTGTGTCGAGTCTTGTAAAACACGCCAATAAATAAAATTAAAAACGAAAAAAGAAAAAAGAAAGAAAGAAAAGCCTTTGTGACGTATGTTCACCATCCGTCGATTTCTCCATCGTCGCTGTCGCCATCACCATCCGTCACCGTCACCGTCCGAATGCCGCGCCATCTATTGGCGCCGATTCCAAACTACGAGCGACCGCTGGGCGCTGGGCATCGCGCCTTTCCAGGCGCGATTTCATTGCTGTGCGACACGGTGCAAGCGAAAGAGAGTGATGGACAGCCTCGGAAACAAGATGAGGTTTCCTGTATTGCTGAAAAATTATAGCTTGTCGTCAAAAAAGTATCTATACAAACAACAGTCCGTTACGTGCGCGCACCATGCTGGAGATGAATCATGGTACGGAAGGATAAACGCGCATGCACGAAGATGCATCATGAAAGCTCGCACATTAAAAAAAAACATAGCTAAAAAGTCTTTTCTGAGGACACTTATTCGGGCTTGGCGTGGACAATTCTGGAATTTGTAAACTCTCTTCCAGATGTCTCTTCTTTTTCTCCGTAAGTGATCCCGTTGTTCTGAAGTAGCTGGATAATCACCATGAAACGACAGGGGGTAGAACACTTGTGAACAAAAGTTATGTAAGGCTAGGCTCGACGCAGTTCAGGCAGACTGAACCTCCGAAACTTTGTTGGTTGCCGTCGCTTCTGGATGCAACATGCGCTTCCTAGCGTTTTTGATTTCAACATTGATGAAAGTCCTCCGAGAAGCGAACCACGTGCCAAAGTCTGCCACTGCCGACGAAGCAAACGTTCTCTACTGCTGCTGCCGACGTCGCGGTAAGGGACCGTTAATGTGGACGTCACGATGCCGGCGGCGACGGCGCAGCAACCAATTCAGTCGCCGATGTTAACTGCATTGCCATCGAAGGCGCGACAGGCGATGCCGTCGCCGATGTGGTCAGCGTCGCCAACGAAAACGCGACAACCAATTCCATCACCAATGTAAGAACGTTCCAACGGAAAAAAGTCGCCGCTTCGCGCGAGTACGCCTTCATGTAACTTTTATCCACAAGCTAGAACTGCGCCGTCAATTTTGGTCGCTTGTCTTTCGGGCGACGTAGTAGTCCGTAGTGTACAAACTTGGAATGTCAATCAAACTCCTGGTCCGCAATAGCGAATCGGAACCAGCAGCGCTGATGCTCGCAATTGATTGCGGGGGTATATATATGGCAGCGCCTTGTTTCGGAGAGGGTTTCTTAACTGTGGCACGAATCCATGCCACCCGCCTCACAGAAAACACGCTCTTACGGTACACACCGATAGCCGACCGCACAGACGAACACTATTTAATGACAAAACATAAATATAACGCAGTCACTATAAAAACAAAGGCCTCAATATGAAAAGACGCTCTGAATGTCGTTGCCTGTTCATTCCTTTCGCGCAATTACATATATATATATGTATATATATATATATATACATATATATATATATATATATATATATATATATATATATATATATATATATATATGTGTATTATATACATTACTTCTTTGACATTGAAAAAGAATATCCGGATGGTTTGGTTAAAAAAAAAATGGTCGGCAGAAAGTGAAAAAGCCTTTTCCGCGAAGAGGCTTAGTAGTGTGCCTACATTGGAGAGTACTGCCAACTGCTCGATCCGGATCACGTGGTTTATGGGGCTAGTTTGCAACTCAAGCGCAAGAACTGTACTAAATCAAATTGCAAATTCTCCCGAAGGTTTTGAGTTGCCCTCTCTGAAATCTAGGCTCCTAGTCACTTAAAAAAAAAACCGCGGTAAAGCAAGTCCGGCTGCTCGCGGAACGTCACTAATGTGCCCCTTCTTGCGATGAAGTAAGATATGTGTGTGTGCATCTTAAGTTAGCCTTATGCCATGTTATCAAGACGGACTCGTTACAAACGATAGAAGCATCGTTTGTTCCTTCGGCCACTCAATCTTGTAAGAACTACTTCGCTATGCTGCACCGCATACAAGATGGCG
Organism: Ixodes ricinus; assembly: GCA_037355805.1. Lineage (NCBI taxonomy): Eukaryota > Metazoa > Arthropoda > Arachnida > Ixodida > Ixodidae > Ixodes > Ixodes ricinus. Next base: position 25,717 of record JAZHYW010058244.1, read on the forward strand.
GACCTCATTTTGTTGTAGCACGCAATCTCGAACCCGGGAGCGTCGAGGGTTTCGCGCATGCGCATTAGGTATTTACGCAAAAAATGTGAATTTGTTTCTTTTGAGGAGAGTAACGTGTCGCTCTGGCATTGAGTGTACAGGATATCTACGACCCAACGTCGTGCTTTTGGTAGTTTTCTATTCCTTATTGTCTCCAGTGACGGATTGCCATAAACGAGAATAGGCAACTTTCTGCCTGTATAAAGCACAAAAAAACATACAAAAGAAAAAAACAAAAACCTATGAATGAACAAGCTAGTGAAATGGCGCACTTCCGTGAGTAGAAGTTGCAACGTATACTCCTTCACCGCTAAGCTGGCAGTACGGCTGAAGGTACGCCCACGCCGGACCAAGCACGTGATCCCTCCTTGTGTGCGTGGGTAGGGGGATGAGAACGCGATTATCTAGGGAAAGACAGACGTACGATTGGTTCAAGAGCTCGTAGCTTCTACCCCACTGTCAGCTCAGGGGTCAGCAAAGCGCAGATGAAGATACTACGGAAGAACAAGGTAGCGGGAAAACGCGCACTTCCGTGAGTATGTCTTCCCCTTCAGCTTCCGCATGTCACGGAAGGACGAGAAAGATTTTTCATCCGAGGACGTCGAGAACATGGAAGGTCGCTTAAGGAAAGCGGGAACCAGATGTATATACACATGTCTGTCGATGATGAAAAGCGGTTTGTCTCTCTCTTTCTCTCTCTTATCTCTCTTTCGTACTTCGATTTCTTCAGACCCCACTGTCGACACAATGGGGTTTTGGGGCAAGTGCTTGGAACCCGAAACAATACGATAAAAATAAGAAAATAAGTGATGTAATATTAGGAAGCGTTGAATACGTATACTGACCGATATTCCATTTGATTTCACTTCATTGACCTAAAGGCATCCTTTTAGAGGATGCATTACATAAGGGGAAATTAAAGTCAAAACATATAATACACATGTTATCATTCAACAGCAAAATAAAGAGGTAACGGAAAACCAACGCAAAGAAGTGAAACCGGACTTCAGTCGATTAAAACACGTTCAGTAGAGTAACGAAGGTGATAACTGGGCGTAACGTTACGCCTTTCTCGAACATCGCGCTCCTATAAACTACGTTTCACATCAGAGGAGTATTAAGGGAGCGTTCATGCAGATAACTCCGATAACAATACCCGATACTCCGCCGACGCCATTTGGGCTCGTATGGATATCGTCATCGGGTAGCGTTCTTGGAGACGTTCGAACGCTCTAACTAAAACACGCTATTAGAGAGTTCTAGGGGACCATTTTTGCACATCAGATACGTACCCTCCGGCACGCACTGCGCATGTGCGAGTCTTCTACGGTAGCGCATGCGCAGTTCGCACCGGAGGGCCCATTGTACTGCATTGGACGTGCAAAAACGGTTCCCTAAAACTCTCTCTCACTCCGACCGGCGATGCCAACAGCGCTACGATTCGATGCATAGCGGACCAAGCAGCGTCAAAAGGGGATCGTCACGGCGCGTCGTCTTTAGGCGTTCGAAATTCCCGGCTAAACCAGCCACGCCTAAGAAAAAAAAAAAAACAAATCTGGCAGCATCGCGGCGCATTTACTGTGTCTGATTGGTTTAGCCGATGATAGAGAACGTACGAAGACGATGAGCGCCATGACATTACACTTTTGGTGCTGCTCTGTCGGCTCCATCCGATCGTAGCATTGCCCGTGGACGGACTTAAAAGTTAAACGGAGTTTGAAATAAATAAATAGAGATGGCTGAAAAGAAGACATTAAAGGGACACTCAGGTGGATTCTGAGATCGTCTATTTACTCGTCATAACTCAATCTACAGCTTCTAAGCATCATAAAAACCCAGAAATCACATATAGACGCTTTACACACGCGCCAGAATACAGCCGCCATTGCTGACCTTCTCTTGTTTTACCGAGATACCGAGCCACTGAAATTGGTGTGGACGAGCCTCCACAAAGGCCAATGCTGGGGAGGAAGACAGAATAAAATCTAAGATGGCAATAACCTGGCCTGCTGTGGTAATAATGAAGTGAAGTAAACGTAATAAGGGGAAACAAAAACTGAAGGTCAGTTATGGCGGCGCCCATGCACAGCTGCTGCAAAGCGTCTATAGAAGCGACCGATTTTCTCATGCAAAAGTCCAATCAAAGATCGTGCCGCGTCCCTCAACACCAGGGGGTGCCACCAGACGGTAGAACAGTTGGGGAGGGCACGCGGCAGTCAATCACGAGTGACGGCTCCCACCGGACTGGTTTTTCGAAGGCGCGCGTATTCGAAAATTCAGTCCGCCGGGACACTGTCCCCCATGATTGGCTTTCGCGTGCCCTCCCCCTGCTGCCATCCCGTCTGGTGGCACCCCCTGGTGTTCTGCGCGGCGCAGAAAGGGGGACATGGCACGATCTTTGTATTGGATTTTTAATAGGGAAATCGGCCAAACTTGAATGTAATGTTTTTTTTTTTTTTTTAGGATGCTTAGAGCCCCTAGATAAGGTTATGACGGTAAACAGACGATCTCAGAATCCACTTGAGTGCTCCTTTAAAATATACAATCCCAAACTTAAAAAAAAAAACGAGTTCTGCTAAAATATGAAAATGAAAAAGGGGGCTGAGAGAAAGTTGACCAGACTAGTGCCACTAAATAAGCTACGCTTCAGAGTAACGACACTTGGCCATATTGTGTCTTAAAATCATGGTTGCCAGTTATCTGAAGCTTTATCTGAAATCACAGGAAACGCCTTTCCGCCCTCCACAAATGTTTAAACAGTTCGTGACAGAGCAAAGCAATATTGCGTGACCTTCCTAACACCGAATCTAATGCTGAGGAAGTCGCACTTTTGAATCATGACGATCGGCAGTTGCGTCTGCTCTGCATACGAGCCAAAATGGCGGCGCCCACAACAATGCCGGGAACGGGTGCCGATACTCTAAGCGCAGCTCATTTAGTGGCTCTAGACCAGACTAATTTAAAATTCAAATTCGGCTGC
>JAZHYW010058245.1:0-28319 GCA_037355805.1 Ixodes ricinus
AGTAATCTAATTAAATATTTTGGGGTCAAGAATGACCATAACTGTAATGAACTACTTTTTCGAGGAACGTGTAGAAGACTGACGAAGACGCGTGAAAAACACCAGTCAGAGTCACGTTCCTGGCACCAGAGCAATTCGGAGCGCAAGTCGTCTGCTTTCTGCGCAGAGGTTGCGGTGACGTCAGAACGACGCCGAGTTCTGATTGGCTATGATTGAAAGGATAGTGGGTAGACCTCAATGCTAGATGGCTCGAGGTGTACCCACTGTTTTTTTTAATCAGCCAATAGGAGTTCGGCGTTTTGATATCATTGCAACCGCTGTGCAAGAAGCAGACGAACTTGCGCTCCGTATAAGGAGCGTCGAATTTGATTAGCATTACGATGTCTATACAACCTCCTTTGCACTGTACGAATTCCACCGTAGCTGCCGGGATAAACAAACGATTTGTCTTTGTGACTCTTCTTTCGCGCACCGCTAGCATTAGAAGGAATTGGTACTAAACATTTTAGAATGTCGTTAAAAAGATATAAAAAAATAAGGAAAGATTGAGAAAAAAAAATCTTTCAGCCTTTCCACTTTGGTCAAGAAGGAAGAACAGCGGTGTATGTATGTATGTATGTATTTTGTGGCGCATTCTCTTTGAAACGAGAGTCTACAATAGACACGTCCCCACGCCCCCCCCCTCCCCCAAAGAAAAAGAAACAGTTTTAGAAAAGGAGTGGTTCCATCCCACAAGTTCACACGTGAATAGACCACCAAGCTTCAAGCCTCTGTTTGGAACACGTGATGCAATTCTGTCCTTCTGTAAACCCGAGGGCCTGGTCGATGCTTGTGCCGACTCTTGGTGCAGGCACAAGTGCCGGACACTCGAGAAGCAAATGTGGAACTGTTTCTTCCGCATCAGCACATGCACTGCAGCGCGTGTCCGTCACGTTGGCGTCGTACTTCCGTCGGTAAAGTCGGGTGCGCAAGGCCCCACCTCGTGCCTCGATGAGGAGTCTGCTGCCCAGTGTATTCCCACAAAAGGTGATGGGGGCGATTTCGTTTTTAAAAGATGCGTAAAGGTGCATGCTCGTGTGTCTTTGCATCTCTTCCCTCCATCGTTGAGCCTCTATGGTCTTGATTTGCGATCGCACCTGGGTGACCCATTCTTTCTTAGACGTAGGCTCGGCGACCATAGCGAAAGCACCATACTTCGTACCAAGCCGGATGACACGTCGCCTCCATGTTGTGTGTACGTTTTGTAGGTGGATGTACACGAATACCCGTCTCGCCCAGCAATCTCCATCCATATGTCGCAGTCGGGCGTAATATTCCATCTTACTGCTGGCCTCCCGCGCCTCGAAAGTAGACCAGCCGAGATCTCCCTGAATCAGTTCATTTGCCACTCGTCCGTGACATCCCAGCGCCTGCCTTCCGATCTCCCTTTGGCGGCGTTCTAGGTATTCACGAATCTCGCTGGGGACGCAGGTGACGGCATTGGCGAAAGTTAATCCAGGCACTGCCACTGCTTTCCAAAGCTCCCGGGTGATGGCGTACCGATCAGAGCTCCAAAGGCTTCTTCGACGGAGTACGTTTCGCTTTCGCAATGCTGACGCCTTGAGATTTGTGTAGTGTTCAGCCAGATAGTCCTCTGAACTGGTGAGTGTCACACCAAGGTATTTATACTTTGTGTCAACCGGAAGCACATTGCTCTGGATGGTAAGGGACCCAAGGCCTTCGCACTGTCCCGAGAACTGTACAACAGCCGACTTGCTGGCATTAAATTGAAGCTGGAGTCGATCCGCTGCCGCTTCACACGCCAACAACAGTAACCTTATATCTGGTACACTGTCGGCCATCAGAACAATATCGTCTGCGAAAGCGAGCCCGGGAAGTCGTCGTACTATTACATCTCCGTGTTGCTTGTGTTGCAAAGTAAACCCAACGCCAGTTTGTTCCAGTGTCCTCTCCATGCCGGATGTATATAGCATGTAGAGAACGGGAGACAACGGGCAGCCCTGACGTAGACCCCTGCGCACCGGAACGTCTGCAGATGTGGCACCGTTGAACGTTGACATCACGCTATTGCCATCATACAGTCGCTGAATGAGCCCTGATTCAATCATCCGCATGTTGAGCTGCCGAAGCCTCCTGAGTAGTGAAGAATGGGGGACACTGTGATAGGCCTTCGCAATGTCTAAAAAGCAACATATTAAATTTCTTTTTTCCTTTCGCGCGATCTCTATACACTGCGTCAGCGTGAACAAGTTATCATCTAGTTGATGATCTTTGCGGAATACGTTTCGCAATTCCGTGAGGGCACCACTGCTTTCAGTTTCAGCACAACACGAAATGCGCCAATTCCGGATGGTCGCAAACAACCTGTAGGCCACAGCCGTGACAGTAAGTGGTCGGTAATAGTAGTACATAGTACACATAGTAGAGCGGAGCTCTACTATGTGCCGCTATCTATGAGTGACGGCGGCAACCAAACAACCGGCAAGCCGGTTATCTGGTTGCCATCGTCGCTCATAGATGGCGGTAGCTGTCTAGAGGGTTGTGTCGAGATGTATTTGTCCACGGACACGAAACTGGGGAAACCAGCCCTTAACAGCTCCGCTGTAAAATATTAGGCTGACGTCCTTTTTTTTTATTATCGGGGTAATTTTGGGCGATATTAGATTATTCCGGAAACACCGCGTTTTGACTCCCCGGAGGTAAAAAGAAAAACACACGGCACAAAAACATACATTGCTAATACGGAACCCGCGGGGATTCCGCGCTATTGAATTATTGATGCGGCTTCGGCGTGCCGACGGAAAGTCAAGTGGCGGTGCAACGCACGTGAGAGGAACAAAGAAGAAAAAGGCCTGGAGGCAAGTCGTACACCACGAGAAGGGCATTTTGCGAGCCACCGACATTCAAGCAGCATTTTGTTGTTGTTGTTGTTGTTGTTGTTTTCGTTCTTTGTTATTGTGTTATCAGCCGTTTTCCCTGCGCACGCGTTGTTTGTTGTGGGTCGCCAAGGTGACATAGGTCGATGCGTGAAAACTAGGCTGTGTTACCGCGAGCCGTCGGCGATGGATCGACAGGATAAAGCCTCGGGGTGGAGAAGCTAAAGCGCTTCACAAAGTCTCGAAAGCGGGGATCTTTGACCACGAACTAGAGCTCGAACAAACGCCGCAGCCATTTGGCAGGCAAACACCATGTTTGCTTGCCAACAAAAAGCAGGAAACTTTTTTTTTTAGTTATTAAGATGCATGTTGTTGAATTTTACGTTAGATAACCGTTATTTTATCAAGACATACATTTTTCAAACGCCAAAGGCATCCTCCTCCAACCACCAAATCTTGTCAGAATTATTTCGCGCAGCGCACAAGTAATGCTCAAAACATACTATTTTCTTGACATGACAATGACCATATTTGGTGACTGCTCATCGGTGGAAAAAGAAGATCATCACTGAGTGCGTGGAAACTTTGAAAATAGACAAAAAAATCGTGTGCGTTCGTTACCCTTTTTGTATGTTACTCAGTTTTAGGGTTTCGTTGTTATGAATTTCCTAGCACACCACGCTGCTTACCAAAAGTCCGCGTTCGCCCTCAAGATAGGTGTGCGCGCGCAGAAAACATATTTACGTGAAACGAAGCGCCTGCGTGTGCAGCGTATGGACAACATCGTGTCCCCCCTTTCCCCCAAGCAGCCTCACGTCAGAGCCTTGCTTTGGTGTTTGATATGTTTTTTTTTTTGCTTGACGCGTCTAATAATAAATCTCGAGCGTTGAAATATTTTTTAAGGTGTATCTGAGATGTCTATAGTGGGTGACAGGTCAAGAACGAAGTGGAAGCTCCTCCCATTTCTTTCCATTTTAGTAGTGCGTCGCTGCAGTGGAGGCGACCTCATTTCCACCGTTGGCTCCGCTGAAGTGGAAAGGGGTGGAAGGAGCTTCCACTTCGTTCTTGACCTGTCACCGACTAAAGAGTGTATATGCTTCTGCCTGCTCTTGTTGCACGAAGCATTGGAGGAGCGATTCAACGATTTTCGTACTTTGCGCAAATGCCGCTCAGAAGTTGCCAGAGATGGCAGTAATGACATTACTGTGATGAAATTACAGTAATAAATTACTTTTTGGGGTAATAAGTAATGTAATGAATTACTTCTCTAGGCAAGTAATTTAGTAATGTAATGAATTACTTTCAGGCAGTAATTTCAAGAAAATGACTCATTACTTTTGTCCTAAATTAGAAAATTCGTTTGCACGCTTTAAGAAAGAAGAGAAAAATTATTTTGCATAGTGAAATGTTGTGAAAGAGCATCAGAAAAAATAATCGACGGCAGCCTGGACGCAAAGCCTTGTACGAAGAGCTGGACAGACGCATAAAGGAGGGCTCCAAAGGCGATGGAGAAAAGCCTGCGTGTATAGACATCGCTGGAAGGCAACGGCTTACGAACTCCAGGCACGAAGGATTCACGGCGTCGCGTCATCACGACGATGCTATCTTCGTTCATCCCTAAGCTGACAGTACTGTGGGAGCTGCAAGCTAACCAGAACCAATCAAACACCGTCTTTTAATCACGCGTCCCGTCCCTTTCTCTGCGCGTATGTATGAACGAGAGCGTGGTTACGTGGCGAACGATAGACGTGTGACTGCTCCAGCAAACACGTAGCTTCCAACGTTCATTCCTAAGTTGACAGTCTGTCAGCTTAGGAATGAACGGCTCATAGACTACGAGGCGACCGGCGCATAACCAGTGAGGTAAACATAATTTAAAACCTGAGAGGAGAGGACAAACAGACCCCCAGCCTTGTTCTTTCGTCAAGCAAGGTCAAACCATAAGCTTCGACCATTGTGAAAAACAAACGACCGGAATAAATAGTCAATTCCAAATGCCTTGTCAAAGCCGCAGAACGTTTCGTGCGTCCTCGAGCAAAGCAGATGCCGCTCGAGGTATGCCTCGCTGCCTTCCCTTGGGAAGTTTATTCGGGAATGAGCCTACAAGCAGATATCGCACCCCCCCCCCCTCCCCCGTTTGTTGAAAAAGTACACAATTTGGGAAGCTCGCGTCATTCCTCAACTAGCGACGCTTCTGCTTAGAAATTATCCGGGCCCTTTGTGGGACAATGCGCAAAACCTTGGAGTCTTCGGGTGTTCCAGGAAAACGCTCCTTGAAAGGAATGACCGAGAATAGGTCAACTATACTCGGCGACAACCTTTCTTGGCAATGTAGTGGAGGGTACAGTCACGGCACGCGTTCCCTCTCCCATTTTGAGCGCTGAATAAAGCTGTGCGTGGGCTCCTCTCCATTGCATTGCCAAGAAAAGTTGTCGCCGAGTGTAGCGCTCTCGGGAGATTAGAATTAGATTGCGTCCGAGGCGGAAGGGAAACGTTTCACGTGGCTACTCCTTGTAAGAACGAGCTGCCATTGCCCAACTTAACAAACTGATTCGGACTACAACTTCTAAGTCAGGAAGACGGAAACATATCACCCTTTTAGTGAGAGCCTTCACCGTTCACTCTAAAAAAGGGGTGTAGACGTTACACCCTTGTCACATATACGACACCCCAAAACTTCAGTTCGACGTACAGCGCGCTGACGTCGAACTGACTGCTCCAACTTTTGCGAGAGGGTTGATGACGGTGCGATATAACATATTAAACAGCTAAAGTACGTATCAAAGTCTACAGGAAAAAAAACACACAGGTTTTGCAGTTGAGCCTAGAATAGTCCGATAACTTTTTTTGCAGTCAGTCACACTTACATTAACTATTTTATTGAGTTGTACAAGTCGGCTATCAAGCCGCTCGTGAAATTTGGTAGCGTCTGTAAAACTTCAGTGCGCTGTACATCCAACTGAAGTTTTGGGGTGTCGTATATGTGACAAGGGGTGTAACGTCTACACCCTTTTTTTAGAGTTGAATGAACAGCGAAACCGGTAAGTCGACTGTCTTTCTGAGTCACATCTAAGGAAGCTATTCATCATGTTTAACACTTATGTCATGTGCGCCAGCAAAACCACTGTTCAGTATGGTTCACTTTTGAGGCGCATAAAGGCTGTTGCGGTGTAAACAGGAATATCTGAATTTTGGTACATATAGACCAACTCAGCTCTTTAACGTGACATCACTGCGGTGGCGCTGCTGTCGGCACTATGCATGCGCAGTGCCTCGCTTCTCTCGGATCTGGTTCCTGCACACAGGCTGTGTGGGCAAACGACGGCTTGTTTTGTAAACACTGTTTTGTGCATACGGTAAATAAAATGAGCACGAATTACTGCCTCAAGGTATTCAAAAGTAATGCCACAGTAATTTCAAGGTAATTTCATTACTTTTGGAAAGTAATTGTAATGTAATGTCATTACCTTTAGTCTGGGGTAATTTGTAATGTAATTTGATTACATTTTTGCAGTTTTTCAGAGAAGTAATTAGTAATGTAATTTAATTACTTTTTGAAAGTAATTTTGCCATTTCTTCCAGAACGAATCCCTTACGTTAGTGACGGGTGAAAAACACGCCTCTTTTTCACCACAAGGAATTGAAGTCGCAGAAGAAAAAAAGAGAAAACGAGCTGCGTTCATCTTCTCAACTCCAAGTCAGAACAAGCGATTACGTGATCTGAAGCCGATTATATGCTGCCAAGGATCTGGTAGCACAGAGCATCAAAGAGCCATTTCTCGGGATGGATGGATGGATGGATGAATACAGCTGAGCCCTTTGGATCGGGGGGTAGCTTATGCCACCTAGCCATTTTGTTTTACCATTTAAGCTTAGAATATTTAAATGTGAAAACTATATTCACTCCGCACTGAAAAGAAAGTGAGGCTATAAAACCCCCTTGCCATCAGTTAATAAGAAAATACCTAGTTTTTCTCGCTTTCTGCCACCATTCACTTAATCTTTGCTTGGTAATCACTCTCTGTCCTGATATCCACTTTTCCTCCGTTGTCTCTAAAACCCAATGACTTTATTAAATATATGTTGTCTTCGGTAAGCATAGGGTGAAGCCCTTTACAGTAGAGTATCAAATGCTCAGCCGTCTCGTCCTCCTCTCCACAAGCAGCGCTCACTGTATCCATTTCCTGGTACCTCGCTCGGTATGTTCTGGTTTGAAAAACACCTGTCCTTGCCTCAAACAACAATGAGGTTCCCCTAGAATTGTCATAAATGCTTTCTTTGGCAATAACTGTTTTGTTTAATCTATAGATTTCCAGAGCCGTCTTTGTCTCCATTCCCTCTAGCCACCGATTTCTTTCTGTGGCCTTAACTTTCTTCTTAACTGAGACCTGCTCCTCCGTAACTCCGCTATAGCCTAAAAACTTTCCTCTTAATTTCCTAGTGCGCTGTCTCCACTTTGTGTCTATACTCCTCATGTATAAATAGCTGAAAACCTTTCGTGCACATTGCTCCCCATCCACTTGCCTCAACCGATCCTCAAATTCTATATTGCTCACAGCTTCCCTGCCCTCAAATGACGCCCATCCCATGTCTCCTTGTACTCCCTGGTTTGGCGTTTTGCAATGTGCCCCCAAAGCCAGCCTACATACTCCGCGCTGTTTCATTGTTATGGTTCAACTATTGTCGTCATTGCAGCACTTGAAGACGGGGGACCACTCGAATATACTTGTCGACTATTGGTCATCACGAGCCAAAATCGAGTGCACACACAATGCTGGGGTCCAGTCTATGAGCCGCATTCAAATAACGTCACTGGTGGTACTATGCCGACACTTCGACCCCCACAATACGTCATCAAGTTTCCCGAAGGGGGATTGAAAGAAAACGCACTATTTTCTATTTGAAGGTACACCCCCACAAGGGAGTTTCTTGGTCTGTGGCGCTGTGTGTGAGTATACTTGGGTCCCAGTATATTCTGTTTCACCTTATGCTGTACCGCTGCGAAAGCTAGAAACGCGAGCTCATAGCGTTGGCAGCTGCCCTTAATGCACGAGAGCTTGTGCCGCCGAGGTGCGCTTTACAGCAAGGAGCTCGCGCCTGAAGCCTTTCCTGCGGTACATCATAAGGTGAAACAGAGTAGGGTGCCAGTAAACTCGTGTAAAGTGAAAAATATTCCAATTGAATATCATTGCACCGCCCCTTTAAGCCGGGGTCACACTGCTTATACATCATGCAAAAGACAGTCAGCATACAGATTCGAACGCGAGTCACTGCGAGATCCGTGCTTCGAATGCCGCATGGTATAAATGAGTTCCAGGGGAAAACTTGGGCACGCGGCATTCGAACCAGGGATATTGCGGTGACTCGTGTTCGCAGACTGTCTTTTATATGATGCTATGATCAGTGCGAACCCGGTTTTAAAGTCCGACGAGCTGCCAGAAAGGAATAATTCTGCCTCGATTCCTCCTTTCCATTCGAGGAAGAGGGAGACCCTCTTTCTGCGGAGAGTAGCTCGAGATAGCTACTCTCTTGGGACAGGAGGAGAGAATGCTGCAAGAGTGAATGGAGAGAAGATAATTGCGATCCGGTTTACTTCCCGGAAGAAGACAATTCCGTAGGTCGTCCTTCAAGGCCCATTCAAACACTTGTGTTTGAGTGCGACCGACTGAGACAAGACCGATTTTAAGCTGCTTGCGACGGTTTACGACCGGCTGTGCTGCTGCTGAGTTTGTCTTAAGGCGTCACAAAAGGCTTAAAAACCGCTTTTTAACCTCTCCGGTCCTAAGAAGTTGCGAGTGTGTGAATGGGCCGTTAACGTCAACACTGAGTACGTGGTCAGTAAGGCTCGGTAGTAGACATCGGCCTCGAATCAGAATTCAAATTAGTGTTACGGGCACTTTTTTCACCGAAACAGAGGAGCAGAAGAAGCGCCAGCAAAGCTCACAATCCGCGTCCCAAGAAGCTGTCAGCAGGCGCCGGAAAAGAAGACTGCCGGGTCTAGTGCAAACTTCCAGTTGCCTTTGTCGCTACTAAAACCGGGGTCACACGGTCACCGATGAATATGCCACAAGGCAATGAGCTCAAGGAAAAACTTGGCGGGCGGAGTTCGAAGCATGGATATTGTGGTGACTCGTGTTTGCAAACTGTCGTTTGTATGGTGTATGAGCAGCATGATCTTGGCTTAAAGATGTCACAAAATATTTTAGAACCTAAGGGTAGACGTCGAAACTGGAGGCTCCACTGGTTTGCGAAACCTTCGAGCTTTCGGCAACATTGGACAGTGTTGGACTCCTTGTACTGCGTCCCCCTACTTCTCTCCTACCATTTCATAATATTTTTGCAAAAAAATGTGCGCCCAACAGCTTCTCTTAAAAATGAGAAAAAAATTAATGTTTACACAGTTAAAAAAAAAGCAAACGTAAGCTTTAATTAATACATAGTTTCTCAAAATGCTGCACCTGAGGATTGGCCACACACACACTTACACCTTCCCCGTGGAGAAAATGTGAAGCTCTGTGCTCATTGTGAGAAAGGAATTTCAGTGTTGCACATTTTATGCATTGCCTATTTCACCATCAACTGCCCCAGTCTAGCTTTCCTGAAATTTTTGGAGGTCACCTTCCCTTTCATCTGATGTTTTTACTTAGTGACTGCCCATTAGTGCCTTTTCACCGTGTTTTCGACTACCTGAGGGAAACTGACTACTTACACCAGTTGTAATTTTTTTTTATTCTGCTATCTCAAACCGTTTTGTTTAATGCATTCTAGAAAAAAAAAGCATTGAATTGCCGCAATATGGCCTCCATTGTTACTGCGACATTAAAACCCTAGTCATAATCATCATCATCATCATAATAATAATAATAATAATCATCATCATCATCATCATCATCATCATCATCATCATCATCATCATCCTGGTTTCGAGTCCGTCTATACTTGGTTCAATTTGAAGCCCGACCACAGCCAACGCCACGATCCGATGGAGTCAAGCAGAACCAAATGTCCATCGTCATGTCACTCGCTCACTCGCCGTCTTCATGTTTTTGGTCTTGGCGGCAAGACCAATCAAGCAAAGGAAGAAGCGCAGGATCACAACGCATTCACTCTGCGTCATTGGTCTAACCGGCGATAGCAAACGCACAAAGACGACGAGCGCCATTGCAGTGCATTTGTTTATTGGCTTCATTGTTTGCAAGAACCACACTCCAAACGCCCCTTACACCCTAGCATCATCGTGGAGTGTGCTCTCATTACTTAACCAATTTCTTGCACCCTCCGAACACCCTTCTTACACCCTTTCATCGTCTAGAGGTTGAAAAAGTGAAAGCCGTTTACAACTCCCTGTAACGCCGAATTAGAGCGCAGCTCTTGAGGAGGAGGAGGGAAGAATACTGAGGGGATGGTAAACTCCTCCTCCCTCCTCCTCAACTCCTCATCCTACCAAATACCCCTCCGCCCATCCTCATCCTCCCTCCTCCCCTTCGTCCTCCCCTTCGTCCTCCCCTTCCTCCTCCCCTTCCTTCTCCCCTCCCCTCCTTCCTCCCCCTCCTCCTCCTTCACCTCCTCCTTCCTCCTACCCTTCCTTCTCCCTCCCCCTCCTTCCTCCTACCCTTCCTCCCCCTCCTCCTCCTCCTTCTTCCTCCCCCTCCTCCTCCTTCCTCCTCCACCTCCCCTCCCCTACTTTCCCCCTCCCCCTCCTCCTTCCTTCTCCCCTCCTCCTCTCCCTCCTCCTTTCCGCGCGGTGCATTATGGGATATTTCCCATGATGCACCGCGCGCGGCTACGCCGCCGACGGCGACGCCGACGGCGACGGCGACGCCGCTCAAGCCGGAAACGGGCGCCTAAGAGCTGCGCTCTAAAAGGGTGTTTTAGTCGTGTCATACACCCTTCTAACACCCTTCAGATTGAAAACGAAGGTGTCAGAAGGGTGTTTTGAGTGCCATTGCTCCATTAAGGGTGTAAAAAAGTTTACCGAGTGGCAAGGAATCAGCAAAAGAAGTCAAATGAATGACACGAGAGAGCAATTTCTGGAAGAGAGTTCCAGTCCCTGAACATCAATGAAAAGAATGAATATTTAACGCAAATCTGGTCGAAGTTTGAGTTCAAAGTTCAGGAAGCAGAAAAGTGAAGCCGCCGATTAACTCGATGCTGATTGGCTCAGCCAGGTGATGACGTCACACTTTTAGTTCAAAGCTGATAGGCTAGTACAGGTATTACGTCAGGCGCAAGGCAACGCTCACTCGACGCTGATCGGGTGGTGATTGCGCAATCACTCAGGCGCCACCGCCCACCTGCCAGACGGTCGTTGGACGTCGGCGGAGTAACATCTGTGGCTATGGAGGGTTCTGGAAAAGCGCCAGGGATTTAGAACCCCAGGTTAGTGCCGTTATCTTCATCCCAGGAATAGCTAGCGAGTCTACTTACTTGCCACGCGTTAAGTCAATCGCTAGACTGACTGATGAAGAGCGCTGAGAGCGTAGACGTCAATCCCGGAGGAATCGAACTGAAACCACACATTTCACGTGCGACACAATTGCCCAGCAAATTCGCTATGCATTTTTGATTGCTCTGAAGTCATTGAGTGTGCAGTGGCTGATAAGAGCGCCCGAAGAACTAACCACCAAGCGAGAAACCTAAACCTGATAAGCAACGCCCTGCTTTTCTAAGGATGCCAGTGACCATAGCCAGAGAGATAAGGGGTTTGATACAAACTATAGACCTTTCCAAATACCGCCTTCTGGGCGCTGCCATCTTTGTCTTCTGGGCTGTGGAAGGCGTTCTGAGCGTGCGCAGTAGCTTTCTTAGACAAAATATGAGACGCCACGCATGCGTAACAGTCCAGTGACTCAGCATTTTTTGACTGGGAGATAAGGCCTGGAACGGTCTATAGAGTCTCAACAAGTTGTTGTGACCTCAATAGACTCTCTTTGAAATTCATCCTCCGTAAACTTTGATCACTATCATCATCGTCTTGGTTTAGAGGGGCCATTTAGAGCCAGTGAATGAACTACGCTTAGAGTGTTGGCACTCCGTTCCCCGACATTGTTGTGGGCGCCGCCATTTTGGTACTTGTGCAGAGCAGACGCAATTGTCGATCGTCATTATTCAAAAGTACGACTTCCTGAGGATTAGTTTCAATGTTAGGAAACTCATGCAATATAACTTTTGCTCTGTCGCGAACTGTTTAAATATTTCTGGAAGACGGAAAAGCGTTCCTTGTGTTTTCAGATAAAGCTTCAGATAACTGACAACCATGATTTTAAGCCACAATAGGGGCCAGTTTCGTTACTCTGCAGCGTAGCTTATTTAGTGGCACTAGGGCCCTGTAACCATTTTTGGGCTGGTTTAGAATTTGCGCTGAGACGGAGCTCATCGAACGTAGGAACATGGAGGAAAAACGTATATTTTTTTCCTAACAAGGCGATTTATTTTGGAAATAAACAAATTAAGATTACAAAAAAGTAACACAAAAAAGCAGAACATAGTAGTTCCGTGATGTATTATAGAGAATTAATTGATTGACGGGCAACTGGCCAACTGGCTGCGGGTTAGGTTAATGACTGCCACGCCGAGGACGGTATACGCATCGTCGTCATAGAGTTTATAGCCCCTTACATCGTCTATAGATTCAGTCTCCAAACGTGATCGTGCTGACGTCGTCCTCTACGCCTTGCCACACTGAATCCGCCGCTCTCGGCGCGGTCTAGGCGCTCTGCTCCACGTTTTTTCCCCGCTTCCTCTGATCGGTGTACCATATGCGATCGGTGTAATCGAAGCCGCGGTTCGGCACAGGGGTTACTGACACCGTGATGGGTTCAAAAACAGAAGCAAATGGTCCGAATAACGAGTTCAAATAGGCAATGATTTTCTCCCGAATGTCATGCAAATGTCGGCGGAAAAAGATCGCAACACCGCGCCCGTTGGAGTCGCTCGACACGAATCCGCCGGTCGGCTTTTGTTTGGACGAATCGCCGATTGGCATTCGTTGTGTTGAGCGGAAACGGTTACCGGCGCGTACAACTAGCATATGATCATACATAGCTTACACATGAATTCTAATTTACTCTATTTTCGGCACGTCATCCAGCTTCAAGCTTTTGCCGGCATTCCGGGCAACCTCGTCCGGCTCGTGAGGCCGAAGATTCTCGGGGTAACGCCAGTAGCTATACTCCGTTTCACCTTATGTTGTACCGCAGCGAAGGTTAGAAGCGCGAGCTCATAGCGTTGGCAGCTGCCCTTGGTGCACGAGAGCTTGGTCCGCCGAGGTGTCTGCCATAGAGCAAGGAGCTCGCGCTTGTAGCCTTTCCTGCGGTACAACACAAGGTGAAACCGAGTATAGCATGCACGGACTCGTTTAATCAAACGCACTAATCTAAAAACCACACACACAAAAAAAAGAAGCACGAGGACAGCAAACTGACCAGTGAGAACAGCTATACTTCGTTTCACCTTAAGTGCGAGCGACAGCAAAGCTGGAAGCGCGAGCACGAAAGCTCCGTGCGTTCAGGCTTCGCTCGAGCGCGCGAGCTGGGGAGAAACGCAAAAAGCGCTGGTCTCGCGCTTCTACTTTGGCTTCGCTCACAGATAAGGTGAAACGAAGTATAGTACATGATACACGAAAGAACAGCAGATAGAAATCGCAGAAATAAAAGGCTCGTTCACACTTGTGCGACCAACCACGACCGACTCTGACACAACCGGTTTTTAAGCCTTTGCGACTGCTTACGATTAGGCCGCGCAGCGAGGATAATGGTGGTCTTAAGTGGCTTGAAAACCGGTTGTATCGGAGTCGGTCGTAGTCGGTCACAAAAGTTTGAACCAGCGGCCCTTGAGGATCGCAATACCGGTTCGCTGGTCCCGCCGCCGTCACCGCCGCTGGGAAAAAAGTATCGCGGTTAAGTTTTTTTTTTGCCCATTTTAAAAATAGTTTTTTGTTTGTTTTTGATTTACCTGGCTTAACAAAAACGACATTTTGGAAAGAATAACGATACTTCACTTAACTGCATACAAGAAGTTGGGACGGCTCTTGTCAACGCTGCCAATCCCGAAGTCGACCATAAAACGTTACCAGCTGCGCGTTTTGAACACACTTGGACGCCACCAGACATTGCGCTGTATTTGCCCGATCGAATTAAAATATGATGCGCTAATATTTTGTGGCTAGTACTTGTTCCCCGAGTATCCTAGAGTAGCCCGATCCACCAATGAGGTAATTACGTAAAAAGCGCAGAAGCTCGGTCTTCTTGAGGCCGATGAAGGAAGAAGGCGAGGACAGTACCAAGCGGATGATTTACGAGGCATGTACTTTCGAGACACCAGCACAACACGACACACGAATCAGAGACAACGGCTGGCGTACGCTTTTATTTCGCAATGTGGTCCAATCAGACTTGGTACACGTTACAGAAGAAAAAAGTAACCGATTACAATTACGGTTACCTCACTGTGAAAAGTAACCGATTACAGTTATAGTTACAGCCTCAAAAAGTAATCGATTACTTCCCACGTTACTTTTCATTGAACTCTTTCTATTACGGTCGCATAACCCTTGGAATCTCGCGCTCAGTTGTTCCGAAAAAAAGAAAAAGAAAGCCTAGACCGTTTTTGTTTAGAGCTGAGTGACTGACGCCAACACACTCAATGAAATGAAAAAAAAATAAAAATAAAAAAAAAGAGCGTTGTTTAAAGGCATTACTCACAAGATGCTGGATAAGACGCCATTTTTCATACCCAAACGTAATCTCCAGTGTACAAAAAAAGAATGTATTCAGGAAACGAAGCAAAGTGAAGAAACCTTCCAATGCTCAAAATCCGTGCTTAATGGTTTCGAAAAAAAAAAAAAAAAATGACCGTTGCTCCGACTTGAGTAACTCCCGCACATCTACCTTCCCAACCCTCCCCCCCTCCCCCCCCCTCAAGAAAAAAAAAACCGAGAAAAATTGTGATGGGTAATCTTGTTATCGATTACAGTAAAAACGTAATTAAATTATATTTGAAGCGTTAGAAAATTACAGTAAAATGTAATCGATTACAAGTTATTCATTACATGCAAAGCGTTACGTACAGGTCTTGGTCCAATCAATGTCTTGGCACACATATGCCTCTAAAGGCGGCATTACATAACCCCGTTTTCTTACGTTACGTTACATTACGTTAAAAAGAGCTTTCGTCTGCTTACGACAAGCAGTCGCCGAGAAGAGTCACTGGGGCGTAACGTAAGATAACGTAAGCAAACATGCCTGTGTGAACTAATAAAGTAAATGAATCATGTCTGTCTATGCTGGAAAAAGCGGTGGAGAAGCTCGCATCGTGACGTCGCCGGTGACGTCGCCGAACAGTGGCGATTGAGTTGAAACTACATCGTTTTTGTTTTCCGTACAGGGGATTTCGGAGAGTCGCCGAGTGGGCTAGCGCACACCAGCTCGGAGCACGTGGAGCGAAAGCTCGCGCTGCAGAACCCAGGGATCCTGGGGTGCTATGTTGCGCTTTTTTGGACTCCCAGGAGACTAGGGAGAAGGAAGTGACGTAGGTGTGAATGAACGCATCTTATTAGATGACGGCATCTTAGCGGAGACCGTCATCAGCGACTTCACCAATCAACATCCAAAGAGCGTTATTGACGTCACTTCCTTCTCCCTAGTCTCCTAGGAGTCCAAAAAGCCCAACATAGGGCCCCTGGGTTCAATCCCCAACCCTGCCCGTTTAGATCTCGATGAGCACCGTACCGGCGTGCGGTCGTGTATAACTACTCCGTGGTGCACGTTAAAGACCCCGGGCTAGCAGTTGTACTGCACTGGCTGGATTGCTTATCTACAGTGGGTAACAATGTCCTCGTGTTCAGGCAGACTAACCTCCCTCTGTATAAACAACGAACGACAAATTTTACTTTTTGACTATGTTTGACTGCGTTAGTGCGAATTCTCTCGTGCTGCACACGAGAAAGAAAAAAATGTTCCTTTGGGGGTTTAATTTTCGGTGAAGTGGAAGCAAAAAAGAAGTAAAGAGAGAATATTTCCCCTCAATCTAGGTTCGTAGTAGAAAGAGGGAGGAAAAAGAAAATCAGTTGATAGTCCCACAGTGTGTATGGTCTTTTCTTTATTTGTATGTTTATTCTAGTTCAGCTGGCCTTACCTGAAGTACTGGGTGAAACAAGGAGACGGCAGGCTCTTTAAATCGACCGGAAAATTCGGTTTCTTAACCTATCGCGCTACGACTTTGTGCAGCGTTGCCCACAGATGGTGCATTTTTTTTTGTAAAATTTGCAAAGAACGAACTTACCTGAGGAAAAAGTAAAGAAAGAAAAAGGCTTAGCTCCTATGGAAACGCAGTGACGCCACCGGTCTGCAAACAACACGGCGCCGTTTCGCACGGGAGACAAGAGATGGCGCAACGAACGCCGCCAACGAACGAGCATACGGCGCCGAGAGCCGGCACTTTAGCAGACGATCCTTTCGACTCAAAAGCGGCTCGCGTTCCGCAGGCGGCGACAGTCACAGAAACAAAAACAGGCGCGGTAACAACAAGGAACTGCAGTTCCTTGTCTGCTGAACACGCCGGCTCTCGGCGTCGTCTGCTCGTTCGTTGGCGGCGTTGCGTCGCGACCGCTTGCGCCATCTCTTGTCTCCCGTGCGAAACGGCGCCGTGTTGTTTGCAGACCGGTGGCGTCGCTGCGTTTCCATAGGAGCTAAGCCTTTTTCTTTCTTTACTTTTTCCTCAGGTAAGTTCGCTCTTTGCAAATTTTACAAAAAAATGCACCATCTGTGGGCAGCGCTGCACAAAGTCGTAGCGCGATAGGTTAAGAAACCGAATTGTCCGGTCGATTTAAAGAGCCTGCCGTCTCCTTGTTTCACCCTGTAGAGAATTACCTCGATGTCCCTCTGTTTGAGGTGATGCCATCGTTGTGGTACCCGATGCCGACAGCACGCGGTCACAGGAAAAATACAAAGAAATCGCCGGAAACAAAATGTCGCTGTAGCACAGTCAACGCCACGAGCGCGTGCATGGACACGCTCTTTCACGCGCTTGTGAACCAAAAATAAAAATAAACGTTAGAAACAAAATGGCCAGAATGTCATCACCCCAAGCCAAAGCGCACCTGAAGGCACCCTAACCTGAAGTAGATGCTTTAAAATAAAGTGTCTCTCTCTCTCTCTTCCTACTGAAGTATGAACGAACTAGCTCAACTTAAGCCTGTTACCGTTGCTTGCTTGGCTTTTCGCTCAGCCAAATCGCTAATATGGGGTTGTCTCAAATGAAAACGCAATCGTGTTGAATCGTGGAAGAGTATCCAGAATATTTATTGATCGTGCCACTGAACTTGCATCGCTCGAAGACTTTCCTTTTTTGAGCGCCTTCGCTGCTTGAGTTTGTTGGAAACACAGCCACTTCGATCCGAGGCAATCGATGATAGCGTTGGTGACATCACCAAGTACGCGACTCACAGAGCACTGGTGAACACCAATGTTTTCGTCGCTCCCGACGGTTCCCTGGAAGCCGCCAGCGGCGTAAAAGCGTAGAGCTGGGAGGACTTGTTGTTCGACCGTCAGGACACGGGGCCCTTCACGACAACCCTGGAGCTTTCCGCGAAGCTGGTCGCACAGCCAGCGAGTCACCCCTTTGGTCAGCTGATATTCGCCCACAAACCTTCCATCGCTCGTCTCGAAAGCATCATGGTGATCTCTAAAAACTCGATCCGCTGGCGAACCCAACACTAGAGATGCATATTCGCAACCACGTGTTCGCAACTTTCAGCGATGGTGGTACCGCGGTGTGAAAATCGCGCTCCCTAGCTCCTGGATGATCGGCCTCATAATGAATGGCCTTGCCTACACCTTCCTGGCGTTAAAAAATAACGTAAGGTTCTAATACTGCTCGTATATAGCAAAACTAGAATTACTTACGCGTCGCACACCCAGCCTCGTACCGCTGTTCTCCGACGATCATCCAGATGACGGCCATTTTGATAGGCACCAGTGCGCCCCCTATAGGCCGTGAAAGTTGCGAATGTTACGATGCAGATTGATCTCCGGCTTCATCTCGACCACTCAGTCAACTGCATCGTCAAAGTGCATCGTGACGACATTTTGACGTCACCGCCAACTGCATCATTTTACGAGCATAGCTTGAACTGCATAGGGAAAAACTACATTTCAACGTCATGTCACGTGGCCCGAGAGAATACCCAATCAGTGCCCGGTGCAGTTTTCTACATCATTTAGTTTGCGTTCCAGCATAGATAGACTGGAAAAGTAGCGCCAAGCTTCCCGTATGGTCGCCGTTTCCGTTCATGGAATGCGGAGTTCCTCCTTGACCTCTCCGTTCTTGGTGAGCCGATTTAAAGTGGCTGGTGATGAGTAACCTTATGGAGGCGTTTCTTGAATGCCGACATTTTGCTACCCACACACCGGAAAAACGAGCGTGCATCTTCGTACCGAAACCAGATATGCGGCATCGGTGCTTAGAGGCATTGAAAAATACTTTTAGAGCGCAGCTCTTGGGCGCCCGTTTCCGGCTTAAGCGGCGTCGCCGTCGCCGTTGCCGTCGGCGTAACCGCGCGGTGCATGATGGCTAAATTTCCCCGCTAAATTTAGCGGAAAAAAATTTTCCCGCTTAATCTAGCGAAAATTTTCCCCGCAAAATTTATCGGAAAATTTTCCCCACTAAATCTAGCCGAAAATTTTCCCCGCGAAAATTAGGGGAAAATTTTCCCCGCTAAATATAGCGGAAAATTTTCCCCGCTAAATATAGCGGAAAATTTTCCCGCTATATTTAGCGGAAAATTTTCCCCGCTAAATTTAGCGGAAAATTTTCACGCTAAAGCTAGCGGAAAATTTTCCCCGCTACATCTAGCGGAAAATTTTATCCGCGCCCCCCCCCCTTCTCGAGGTCACGTGACCCCCAGGCCACGTGACCCCCCCTGAGGTCATGTGACCCCCCCCCCCCGTGCCTTCTCCTCCTCCTCAAGAGCTGCGCTCTAATTCGGCGTTACAGGGAATTGTAAACGGCTTTCATTTTTTCCTGTCGTAATTTATGCAAGATGAGCAATAATAGAGTAAGAGATCTGTATGGGTAAGCATGACTAATGAATTGATTACATGCACAGTGCGAAAGACGCTTACATTGGCGGGAAACACTTTCAGTATATACTATAATGCTCCATAGCGATCTTGGCACGACTGGTTTTAGAACGACCCTTTCAAAGCTTCCAAGATTTGAAATGAGCAAAATGGCGATTGCCATTGCAACAGAGACCAATCAGTCAATCGCCTGCGAGGATTTTGGGCAACTGTATATTAACATCCGTTTGAGTCTTTAGGCAGTGAAGGTAATAGCGCTACTCTGCCAGGATCCAGTGACTTTTGAGTGAATCAGCTCTTTGATGGCGGAAATTTAGTCCAGGCGCTTACGGGTCGCCGCTTTGTACGGCCCAGTTCTTATGTTCACACCATCGAGACTGAAACAAATCAAGAAAATATTTTGAGGTTACTGAAGAACCGACTGCCTTCTGCCATTGACGTGCGAAATTGACGGTGCCCGATGAAATAGACTTTCATGACCGCCATAAGTTTATCAGAAAGTAAAACTGCTTCTTAAGAAACAAGATACCACTCGATTATTGGATAGGGTCTAATGAGATCTTGCAACAAATTCGCAGTCATGGGTAAGTTGCTTTTTAAAAGTATTTAGTTACAGTTACTTTCGTAACAATGTATTTAAGTTACAGTTACAGTTGCTTAAAAATAAAAGTAACGCGTTACAGTTCCAGTCACTTCGGAAGACTAACTTAGTTACTTTCAAGCAGACTTGTGCCTATCTCAAATACTCTACTCAAGATACTGTATCTTAAATACTTTTTGGAGTATCTTGGTATCTTGCAAATACCTTTGATGGAGAGTATTTAATACTCTATCTTAATTACAATTCCGAGTATCTTGTACTCATTATCTTAAATACATTTTTGACATTCCGCCATTTTCCGAGTTTTTCGGTATGAAGTGGCGTGGGCGTGGCACGAGCAAACGTGAACATTCTTTCGAGAAACCGAATCCTGTTGCTAGCTCCGATTAGCTACGGTGACTTTAACTGAGCTCGTGAAAATATCGCTTTTTTGCCGACTGTGACTCATATTTCAGCCCAAAGTTCGTACAATGAAGGTTCTCCCCTCGCCTTCCCAAAGGCGCCTTTTGTTTCTATAGAGTTTCCCCCAAAAAATCCTGCAACAAAAGGTGTGGTTTTACGGAAGTAAAGATGCCACCCTGAGGCGCAAGCAGAGCGGGAAACGACCTACGAGAACAATGCAGACTTGAGTGGTCAAGAAAATAACAAATAGAAAAAAATGAGAAGAGGACACACACAAAAAGTAGACATTTTTGTTTTGCTTTTTGCATATTTGACCCCGCTAAAGCGAAACGTCGAGGTTTTTTTTTTTTTCTTCTTTTCTTTGTGTTGTCAGTCCGGCACTTATTGCTCTCGCGAACATGTCTGCAAGCGAACATTGATAAGCAGCGAACAGTACAGGAAACGAACTGGGAGCTGGATGAGCTCTCAAAATGCGACGTTGGGGACACCCCCAACGTCGAGTGCTTTTCTGAACGCAACCTACTTGAAGAAGGTGCGACCACTGCCGTGACTATTATGAGGGTTCTCTTTGTTATTCATTCACTCAGATCCGTGTCCCAAGTTC
Organism: Ixodes ricinus; assembly: GCA_037355805.1. Classification (NCBI taxonomy): domain Eukaryota; kingdom Metazoa; phylum Arthropoda; class Arachnida; order Ixodida; family Ixodidae; genus Ixodes; species Ixodes ricinus. The sequence continues at coordinate 20,563 of JAZHYW010058245.1, forward strand.
GTTTATAGTGAACTCCCCGTATAGGAAATATGGATTGTAGTTAAACGATGCGTCTAAGGTGCGCCGCAGGATGTGATATTCAGGGATGTCACTATTGGCGAAGCGCTCTGACCCGTTTGTCACTCCCACACCTCGGTGTTTACTCAACACAAGGCCTGCTCACATACCCAGAGGCCTTGTGGGCATGTTCGTGTCATCTTTTTTAATGGAGCGCGCTGTACAGTGTAATGAAAAAATGCCAACAATTAGTGAAGTGACGTTAAGTGCCGGATCTCCCCGAAAGCAGTCGTCAGAGGATGCGAACTTGACCCACTTGGGCTTTTGTGCTGAGCTGGGCACCGTGCATGCTGCATTGTTCATGCAAGCCAAAGTGGTAACAAAAGAGCCCCTCCTCCCTCTCACCGGAGAACACGAACTCCAGCCGAACGCTGACGCCGCGTTCGAGTTAAGCATTGTATTGCTCCCCATCCATCTAGTTCTAAAGTTAACCGCTTGGGGCGCGGAGCGACGCTCCTTTCTTGTTGTCGCAGAAATGTTTGGTAACATCTATCAGTGATACTGCCACGCGCGTTGCCCAGCGAGCGTGTGGCCGAATGGTTACCGCGCTTGGCTCTCGCGCGGAGGCTCTCGCGCGGAGGCTCCGGATTCGATACCAGAAAGCGGACTTCTATTTTATTTATTCCTTCAACTTGACATTCTGGTAAGTTCGAGAATTTTGTCGTCTGATCGAGTTACAAATGTTCTACGCGCCGAACTTTCCTGCACCGAATGTTCCAGAAACCCACGCGGGTACAAAAGGTGCTCCGAGTGGCGGTCCGGAGTCAGTCTCGCCCCAGCGGTCGATCCTGCTGTTTCGCCGACATCGACGCCTGCGACGCTAGAATTTCTCTATTTTGTTTTGGGAACAAGTTCGCCCCATTAAACGTTTAGTTTCTTCAGTTATTCGCCACCTCATCATTTATCATTCGTGACAATATTTTGCTCTTTATAGTCGGACTGCATAAAATAGCCCTACGATACTGTTTTTTTTTGTTTTGTGTTGTTGCGTGCTAATAAACCATTCTGGCAACCCAGATTTGCGTAGGTGCATAATTGTCGTTGTCAATGACGTCGATACAAATTAAAGGGCAACTCCGGCCAAAACTCAAAATGAAATAAATTACTGGTATCGTTGTAGTGACACAAAATACGACCCCAGCCAAAAAATTACGTCCGGGCGACGCCGCGTTCTCAACTAATGCCGATAATAAAAATGCGACCCGCCGCGAGCCGCTGCTCCTTAGCGGGCGGCCAGCGGGTTGCCGATCACTAAAGCAACATTGGGCGGTGACGTCACTATCGTTCTCTTTTTTCCTCCGGTCCGGACGGGCGCACCCGTTGCGCGCGCTTCGCGCTTCTTTGTGCCGCTACCACCGCTACTTCGGCTTGTGATTGCGTGTTTAGCCGTTGCTTTTATCTGTAGCCCGTGTAGCTTCGGTATAGCCCTTTGTTTATTTGCTTGTGAGGACTTCAAGACTCGTTTTAGCGAGCAACTCGGTGCGCCCAAGACTGCCTAGCTGTTCTTTGGAAGATGCCGAGTACAACTTGTAGCGCTGTGGGCTGCTCAAACAACCCGCTGCGCAACCCGGAGGTGCTTTTTCACAAGTTTCCAACGGATCGGAAATTGGAGAAGGTGTGGGTGAACGCAGTTCGACGAGTGGACTTTGGAAAGCCTTGGACGCCGACCCCCAGATCGAAGCTCTGCTCCGATCATTTTTCGCCGGAGAGTTACGAACGAAACCTACGGGTGTTGGTTGCTTGCGGCTTATGTGGTAAATTAGTGTCGCAGCTTACAAATTCGGCTTTTACGCGCCTGAGGGAAAAAGAACAAAAAACAGACGTGTACAGCCCAGCACACGTCTGTTCGGGCGCCGCGGCCCGCGCCGGAGAGCCTCAAAGCTTCGTGTCTGGGAATGACCCGCAGCGCGAAAGCGAGAGGGCCCCCAGTACTGTACGTCACTGGCAGCGCGGTGTGGAGCAACGCCGCTCCATCCACGGAGCCCCGATGACAATTTAGGCCTAGCGACGAGTACGGGGGACAGCACACAGAGCGACAGCCGCGAGTACGGCACCGAACGAGTTCACTCGTTTTCCAGTCGCTAGCTTTTGGGTATACAAGCGACGAGTACGGCATAGTGCACGGACAGCGGCGGCCGCCGAGTTCGGCACCGAACGAGTTGACGGGTTTTCCAGTCACTAGCCTTTGGGTTTACGCACTAATGGCGCGTTCACACTGGAAGCGGATCCGCGTTCGCCAAGCGGATCCGCGCGTTCTCAACCTGCAAAGCGGCTGAGATCGAGCGGTTTGAGCCAACGCCTCCTCTATACGGTAATGCCTGTCAGATCGTGCCCTTAACAATGGGTACCGGTGGACGCCCCGCTTCTCTCGCTTCCCGCTACGTGGCGCCGCAATCCGACCACACATCGCTCCAACTTGCCAATCAGGTCGTGCGCTTAACAATGGACACCCCCGCTTCTCTCTCTTCCCGCTACGTGGCGCCGCAATCCGACCGCACATCACGGGCGAATGGGAGAGGGTAACAGGAAAGGGCATGATCCGGGGAAAAGCGCTCATGTGTTGTTTGAGCGCGTTTCTGCCAACCGCTTCGGGACCGATTTCTCCCAACCGCTTTCACGAACCGCAAAGCGGCAACCAATCGGAACGCGACGCTGACGTGACGTCAGTGTCTTTCAAAACAAGATGGCACCTGTCGCTGGCGAGGCGTCTAAGGCGCTGTAGTCCTAGCGTTACAGGAGACAAATCAACGGAGAAACGCGATGTTCACGTCCGTCACTTGAATCCGCCGCGAAAAGATTTGACTCGTAATATTAACGGGCTTCGCACCGGTGATTTGGTTCGGGTAAGAGTTTGTTTATTATTCCGGGTGCCACAGCCCGAAGCTCGCTGCCTTGGTAGTCTCTGCCCGTAGAACGTCGGAACCCGCCCCTGATCGACCGAAATGTCAGCTTTTGTACCCAATAAGATAATCGCGTGAACTATTGAAAGCATTCAACACCGTGCATGATCACCACGAAGGCCGATAGAGACGTCGTGAGCCCGATTGCTTATCCAACGCAACACCGCGGAGCGGGCAGGGTACCTGTGCTAGCTCGACCCGTAACGAGTACTACTACCAAAAGAAATAAAAGGAACATACTCAAGAAATAAAGTGTACGTACCAGACGATGCAGAGGTAATCCATACGGCGTTTATTTGAGCTTAATGTCAAACAAACAGTAGACTCGATCGACGTTCGAGAGACGAGAGGAGAGTCCGCCACCAACGAAGCTACGACCGGCTAGCACCGAACACATTCCCCACACCACGGTCCACCGAAGGCTCTGGGTCCACCCCACCGTTCACAACTTCGAAAATGATAAGAGCGAACAACGAGGGAGAACACTGGCCCTCTTTCCCGAAAAGAAGGTCAGCTATTCATGCGGGAAGGGTCCACTTCGAAGAAAAAGTCGGGGGCATCCTGTTCTGAGTCAGCAAGGCGCGCCTAGCTGGGCTTTTCTTGCGGGCGAAGTCGAGGGAAGCACAGGCGAGTTTTGCGGGTCCATGTCTCTTCTTTTCGCTGCCCGAACTCGTGATGCGTGCGAACATCCCGAAGAAAAATTTTCCGGGTATTTCCGGGTGCCAAAATAGCAAACTTTTGGCTTTGGATCGTGGATTAAAGTGGATCTTGGATTGTAAAACAAGGTTGCCAAACGCAACTCTCAAAAGATCACGCGTTATCGCCGAGAAACCTCCAACCGCCTCTCGCCAACCGCCAACCGCCTCTGGGTGTGTCTGAACGGGGTCGCTCGCGAGCCGCATCCGCAAACGCTTCGCGAACGCGGATCCGCTTCCAGTGTGAATGGGCCATTAGCGGCTGCACTGACGGCAATTTGAGACATCTGCTTCGGCGATGCGAACTCGGGTTCCAGGCGTGTCGCAGGCTCACGTGGCTCCATTTCGGCCGACACTCGACGCTTGTGCTGCCGCGCAACATCAATGAAACAGCTGCGTCGGCTAATAATTGCACCGGGATCGACTGGCGCGACGCCCGGAGTTGCGGAGACGCCAGGAGAAGCGGAGCTTGCGTGACTGCCACCGAGCGTCGCAGACGACGCGTCGCGCCGTCTGTGACGTCGCGCACTCTGGGCCCTGCCGAACGGGCTGACGCGCGCCGTTTGCGACGTCGCGCGTCAGCGAGTGGTCGCTGACGCGCCGCTCTGACGGCCGGAACGGCCAGATGAGCCGCCGCTTCCGCCTCGCGACGTCCGGAGTCCTCTCGGCATAGCGGCGCCTGGTTCGCGTTGCCGGCTGTGCGGTCTCCGTCGGCTGATCGCAGAGGCCGCCACGCACGTACTCCGTTCCGTTGGTGTTCGGCTACCGAACGAAGCTCGAACTCGCTCGACGAGACGGCATTGCCGTCCATGTTGAGAATTCGGCGAAACGCCGCGCCACCGCGCTGCATAACTCGCCGCGGCAACCAGAGTCTCGACGCCACTGAACGCTACGGTACCGACAATTCACGTGTGACGTCACTCCGTACGGCAGCTCGTTTCGAGGCCCGAAGCAGAAACACAGATAGTTCGAGTTTCGGTTCTTCAGTTCTTTCGTAGCGTATAGAAATATGCGCTCAAATGTCTATAAAAATTTAGGCAGTATGCCAGGTTCCCAAGACAGCCTAGAAACACAATTTGAAGATTAAATTACATCGTCTTCACGAGTCGCTTTATGGCCCATTCACACTGGAAGCGGATCCGCGTTCGCGAAGCGTTTGCGGATGCGGCTCGCGAGCGACCCCGTTCAGACACACCCAGAGGCGGTTGGCGGTTGGCGAGAGGCGGTTGGAGGTTTCTCGGCGATAACGCGTGATCTTTTGAGAGTTGCGTTTGGCAACCTTGTTTTACAATCCAAAATCCACTTTAATCCACGATCCAAAGCCAAAAGTTTGCTATTTTGGCACCCGGAAATACCCGGAAAATTTTTCTTCGGGATGTTCGCACGCATCACGAGTTCGGGCAGCGAAAAGAAGAGACATGGACCCGCAAAACTCGCCTGTGCTTCCCTCGACTTCGCCCGCAAGAAAAGCCCAGCTAGGCGCGCCTTGCTGACTCAGAACAGGATGCCCCCGACTTTTTCTTCGAAGTGGACCCTTCCCGCATGAATAGCTGACCTTCTTTTCGGGAAAGAGGGCCAGTGTTCTCCCTCGTTGTTCGCTCTTATCATTTTCGAAGTTGTGAACGGTGGGGTGGACCCAGAGCCTTCGGTGGACCGTGGTGTGGGGAATGTGTTCGGTGCTAGCCGGTCGTAGCTTCGTTGGTGGCGGACTCTCCTCTCGTCTCTCGAACGTCGATCGAGTCTACTGTTTGTTTGACATTAAGCTCAAATAAACGCCGTATGGATTACCTCTGCATCGTCTGGTACGTACACTTTATTTCTTGAGTATGTTCCTTTTATTTCTTTTGGTAGTAGTACTCGTTACGGGTCGAGCTAGCACAGGTACCCTGCCCGCTCCGCGGTGTTGCGTTGGATAAGCAATCGGGCTCACGACGTCTCTATCGGCCTTCGTGGTGATCATGCACGGTGTTGAATGCTTTCAATAGTTCACGCGATTATCTTATTGGGTACAAAAGCTGACATTTCGGTCGATCAGGGGCGGGTTCCGACGTTCTACGGGCAGAGACTACCAAGGCAGCGAGCTTCGGGCTGTGGCACCCGGAATAATAAACAAACTCTTACCCGAACCAAATCACCGGTGCGAAGCCCGTTAATATTACGAGTCAAATCTTTTCGCGGCGGATTCAAGTGACGGACGTGAACATCGCGTTTCTCCGTTGATTTGTCTCCTGTAACGCTAGGACTACAGCGCCTTAGACGCCTCGCCAGCGACAGGTGCCATCTTGTTTTGAAAGACACTGACGTCACGTCAGCGTCGCGTTCCGATTGGTTGCCGCTTTGCGGTTCGTGAAAGCGGTTGGGAGAAATCGGTCCCGAAGCGGTTGGCAGAAACGCGCTCAAACCGCTCGATCTCAGCCGCTTTGCGGTTGAGAACGCGCGGATCCGCTTGGCGAACGCGGATCCGCTTCCAGTGTGAACGCGCCATAACTCTTGCTACATATGCTGGATAACTACCACGTATACAGAATTAAAACAAGATCAGCTTACCTTCTATCTTTAGACGCCTAGCGCAACAGAGGTAGGTGCCGCTTGGCGTGCGTACTCGTTGAACGAGAACGATCCTGACGTCACGTCCACGATTTCCAGTGTTGCCGGGGCCTCAAGCGGCTGGTTCCGGTTTTCTCGGCCGCGCCCCAAAACAGAACTTTGAGGCGTCGATATCTTTAAAACTACGCCCGATAACGAGAAAAAAATTACACCTTGCAATTCAGGGATGCTGGCTGCACTAACAACAGTCATAATCCCAAAATCGAAAGTATGGACCGGAGTTGCCCTTTAAGCAAAGCGGAAGTATCTTCAAAAGTAACTGAAATACATTTCTAAGTATTTGTACTCTACTCAAGATACTTTACGATGAAAGTAACTTGAGTAGTATCTTAAATACCTTATGAGGCGAGGTATTTAGTAACTGAACTTAAATACTGTCACGGAGTGGGGATCAAATGAATAAAAATAAAGCAAATGATCCACTCTGAGGATAAACGAGAAATTACGGGAAAAGAACAAAAGAGCTAAGTTCGACCGGTGACCAGCGCTAGGTCCACGCCCGGTGTATAATCAGTAGAGAGAGACGACGACACAGGGAGGATAAGCAAACAAAACATTAAATTTAATAAAATGAAAAACTTCGCCGCGCACGGCAATAGATCACTCAACACAAACCACACTCCAGCTCAACGCTATGGAGCCCTGCGAGCCAGAGACTAATACTAAAAAGACTCGACGCTCATAAAAACAGGAACAAGCCAACAAAACAGCGACGAAAACCCGACACTAACTAACAGCGAGAGCAAACCGAGATGCACTCGAACGTCTCCGCTACACACGTGGGATCACCCCAAAACAGTCGCGACAGAAAGAAGCACTGCGTAAAAATCGTCCCAATGTTCAACAGTTCGTACTTCAGAGCCGGAGGATGAAGTCGACAAATCAAAGAAAACCAGGCTTAGCTTTCCGGAAGATGCTGAGTCCAGAGCAGTCCGTCGTCTGGAGTCGTGGGCCGAGGAACGACGTCTCGGAGTCCGGCGGTCCGGTTAGAAGCTCGATGAGATCGACACCGCGCACCACACAGCCACGCACGCTTCAGCACAACACTAACTCAAACACTTGCCCGACAGGCAGGGCAGAAGCCAAAAGTCAAACGTTCCAAAACTCACGTGCAGGGAGAAACCGCGTCGAGCAGCGACCCGGCCAGCTCCGGGGCTCGACTCCCTCCTTTGTTCCAGAACCCCCTTTTATAGGCTCGTCTACCGACCAACCTCCCGTTTTCCCGCCTTTTGGGCCAGTCAAGTTCCCAGAAAAGCAAAGGTACCCGGCGCCGACCCAAACCTCCAAAAACATCAATTACCGCCGATACGTGCAGAACACGACAACCCCGACAGGCGGCAGACTGATTAAGTCGCCGCCTTCAAAAGCGCGCTAGCCAGAGTAAACATCTTTGCATCCGGCGGCGGCGCCCCGCGTCTCAAATCGGCACCATACTCGAGCCAGCACACGCACCCCTCCGTCTGCGAGGTCAAAGCCACAATGGCCACAAACTATGCCC
>JAZHYW010058246.1:0-37809 GCA_037355805.1 Ixodes ricinus
CCATAGTACAAGTCACCGATGTAGCGGACGACAGAGAAAACGCAACCACACAACGTGAATATTGGGTTAAATCCAGTGTATTCCATTTCGAGCGCACTGGCCGGCATTTGGCATGCACTCTCCGCCCATTTCTAATTGGCGCTGCCACAATACCATGAAGCAAGGTACTTGTTAGAACCTGATACTTTTATAAGAGACAACCAGTACGACCTATTAAATATTGTGCAAGTGTTTCGCGAAAATTTCTGTTGGCTCATTATAATAACAGTATTTACGAGTCAATTCATGGGTAAATTTACACTGTGCACATAACAAAGACTAAATAAATTGACACGGATGGTATCGTATGAAAGATGGGTCACATTCATTTGCCAGCCGTTCACATTGCACGATTCACGTTGAGCTTTTTCTTCTGTCCACATATTGGACACTCCAAGGAACTGTCCGATACATGGACTACTTATCAGAAACATTTACCCACCTTGAGTCCGAGAAGGTACTTTGGGTAATAGCTTGGTACATCCAGCTGATCCATCTTGAGGTGCCTCAGGGGCAGGCCAGTTGGATCCACCGTGACCACGATGGCCGCGTTTTCTGCGAGCAGGTTAGACGTAAGAGCTTGCGCTTGGCAAACATAGTTGAGAAACCCTATGTGCGAGGCCTTTTGCAAAAGCTTTGGCACCGAAAAATGCATGCAGGTTTCGTGCACGACTTCAGCTGAGGTGCGGATTGCTTCATAATTGAGATAAGGTAGCTGCTACCATTGGTTGCAATAATCACAAACGTAACTTAGATGGATTGTGAAACCATCGTTGAATGTTGGTTAAGCTGACGCCAACAGGACAAAAAAACATGCACAAAAAGCTGGGATTTTTTTTTTTTTTTTTACTATGTATTTGCTTGACTTGCAAGTTGTACATGTGATGCTGCCCCACTCGAGGGTGCGGGAAAAGTTCATACATCGAGTTTTGGCATCACCTTCATTTGCCATTTTCTCAATAGTCATTTTGAATTTAGAGATAATAAATAGCATGCAGGAAAGAGTCGAGCCTGTGGTATTTTGAAAATGTGTTTAGTTTCGGTAGCTCAAAAAAATGCCGGAGCTCCCTTTTAATAACTAATTGGAAACCGATCCGAACTGAAAAAATTTGCAAGCGTCTGTTTGTTCCTTGCACCCAGCGCCGACGTTTCCTTACCCAGTCATTCTTGAGCACCTCCTTGAAGTGCCGCACAATGCTGAAGTCCTCGGCGGGAATCTGAAGAAGTTTGGCGAGGATTAAGTCCCATTCAGACCCGACGACCCAACCCCCAGAGCCCCAAACAACGGAGACTTTCAACGCCAACTTACGAAAGAGCCATCCAGTCGACGTAAGTAGGAGTCATGCCAAAACGTATTGACGCCTCTTAGTATCACCAGTGTCTTCACCCTGAAAAAGTGACGTCCGTTTGTTGAGGCTCCGTTCCTGCGTCCACTGCTTTGGCAACGTCAGTTTGAGAGCTCCTTTTCTTTTCTTGTTACTTTAACACTGAACATGGCCTTCTGCTAAGCCTGCAACCCCCTACATTCTCTCGGTATGTCCATATCCGAGTGTTGAGGCCAAAACTTTGCACTCCAACCCTAATCTGGACGACACTCCTTCGGAAACTGGCAGGCGCGCTAAAACGGCACTGTGAGATTTTCACATTCACGTCGTTCACAACAGTACAGTCATGCATCAATAATACAGAACCCATTTATATGGACACCCCACCACAGACTTACTTTTCAGGGACGAAATGGAAGAGTATCCACATTAACGGGGTCCATACTAACGAGATACGTCCGTAGAACCTTTAGAAACAAGCTGTAACTTCTTAATTCCTAGCGTCCCGCTTCGATTACCGAGCTGCAACTACCGTGTCTTGTACTAAGCTTCCATGAACATAGTTGGGTACAAGTTAAAATCACACGCATCATTCGTAGCTTACAATGACGATTAGCGGTGTAAGGGCGCAGCAGCCACAAAGGCTATGCGGAGCACAAGTTTGTCTGCTTCTTTTGCAGGGGTTGCGGTGACGTCAGAGCGCCTGAGGCTCTGATTGGAAGGATAGCGGGTAGACCCCAAAACAAGCTGCCTTGAGGTCTACCCACTATCCTTCCAATCAGAGCCAATCAGAGCTCGGCGTTCTGACGGCACCACAACCCCTGCAAAATATGCAGACAAACTTGCGCTCTGCACAGAATGTCGAGTCATTCTGAGCTTATCGAAGCTCTAAAAAGGATTGGAATGCAGTCGCACCTGCCAGAGTTGGTGTATTGCTTGATCTCCCGCAAGAGCGCCCCAAGGCAATCGCAGGAGTGCTTGATGCGCTCCACGCCCTGAAAAAAAAAGCAGTCGCTCGCAAGGGTCACCACGCAGAGAGGTCGTTTACGGATGCTCACGTGGTCGATAATGTTGGTGAGAGGCTCTCCCTTCTCGGTCACCTCTCGCTCGGACCATTTGTACGTCTCCGTGGCAGTCAGCTGTGGGAACATCGAACCCATTGGGTTAGTCGCCGAAGGTAACCAGGTGGCACAGATGTACTATGGACATCCCTTGGACATCCCTGGAATGCTGCGACATCCCAAGAGTGTCCATAGACCGCGCATGCGCTGCTAAGGATAGCAAAACGTGCCATCAAATATGTCGGAACAAACAGCAACCAAGAGAAGAGGATGGCTAAAATAACAGTGTCAACGAATCTGGTTAAACTAAATGACATAAACGTGAACCGCAACACGTTAACGCCAGTAGTTTTGCTCGCTTGTTCCCGACACATTTGCACTCTTTTATCTGTACCAAGAAATGCACTGACTGGCCCAGCAACACACATTACTAGATAATCGATGACGTCAGTTCAACGAGTATGACTTAACGACGTACAAACATTTCGTAGAAAGAGCTGCAGCAGATCGCCGATCTCGTGATCTGGCATGTCACCAAAATACGCCAATATTGGGGGAAAAAAAAATAAAGAACAAACACCAAAAAACATTTGTCAATTTCTTTTATAAATAAACGCTGGAAAGTCTACGGGCCTCCTTATAAAGCGTTAGTTATTTGTTTCACATTAAGTCAGACTGCAGCCGACGCTACAACCTCGAGGAGCCGATGAAGCAGCGCCAAAAGTGCATCGTCACGGCACTCATTGTCTTTGTGCATTTACTATTGCCGACTGAGCCAATCATCCACAGAAAAAAGCGCAAGAGAACTGCTGCAGTCGGACTTGTGAAACGGAGTATGGGAGACAAAATAACGCTATGAGCCAAAGCAGAATAGTATAAAAAGATTGCTACAAATGTGTAAAAACACCAACATTCAGCTCTTGTAGCAGCTGGCTGTTCAGGACGCGGAAGTGCTGAAGCCAGACGGCGGCGTCTATGGGCGAGTCGATGAGCGTTTCGTCTGCGGCGTTGGCCGTGTGCTCCTTGGGACGCTTCACCCACATGGGAGCTGCAACGAAGCGAGAGCGGGGTTATGCCCGCCTTCCCCGAAATGCGCCGTCGGCCGTCCTCACCCCAGTCCTTGGAGAGAATGAGCCAGTTGTTGACGGCGGCGTAGTGAAGCAAGTGGGCTTGGGTGACCGCCTTGCCAGAGCCCTGCTTGCCATCTGGGCACGATGGTCAAGTACTCGCTTCATAATTACACGCTTCACCACCCGTGTTCATGCTCCGGCATGATTCGGCAAGTGGGGAACGCCGTAGCTACGGCGAGCCAGTCGGGTCATTCGTGAGAACGAGACAGGCAACGGTGTTCTGTCAGAGTGCACTCCCCGCTTAAAGCTGCCCCGGGCTTTGCTCAGTCACTCAGAGTGGCTCGTAGCTTTTACCGTCTGCCAAATTACACTGAAACGGCGTTTAGGCCCAGGTAGTTCCTGCGGCAGTGGGGTCGCAGGGGCTGTCAATTCTGTTGCAATTAGTGCTACTCCGCCAAAGGAAAATAGAGACCTACAGTTTCTGAATTTGCTTTGAGCTTAAATAGTATTTCAAGAACATTTTGGGTGCTTGTACCTTACTCAAAGTATGTTTCAAGAACTTGATCTGGGTACATCTTTGAGAGCCGAGATCGCTGAGTCTGCACCATCCGCAGGGGTAAGGAGACATTTACAAGTACCATCTCCAGCACTCTGCTGACGTTACCACCAATCCCCTTGACCACGACAACTTTGTGCTACATTCGAGGCACCACCACCTGAGCACCGCGCAAAACCGTTTTTTTTCCGACCGACTCGGCTCGCACTCTGCCGTTTGTTCAAGATTAAGTAAAAGGATACATAGCATAATCCTGAGGGCTGGTAAGTTATAATTGTAATTCTCGAGGAACGCCTTGACTTCGAGGAACGGTTGCCGGACCATCACGCAGAACTCTGCAAACATCTCGTTCTGCAAGAAGGGCGGACAAACCACAGAGTTAGAAGACGACGCTCGAGCATGCAATCCATTTTCCCTGTGAGAAGAATGTGATTCACTCTTTTCCCAAACGCCCGTTAAATATCCTTTCAATTCATGAAAATGCACCGAGGATGTGGCCTCCATTCATTCTTGTATGGCTAGCAAGTCTCATTTGTCACTGGTGAGCCTTATTCACATGCACATGATTCACACGTCCACACACATGTATAGATTTGAGGTGCATGTTGCATACCATTACTTCCATCTTTTTAGTTGGCCTGAAGATCTGGAAGATTGATTTCTGGATGTCTGGTGGAACAGTGTAGAAGAGTCCTTCATGCTGCTTGGTGTGATTGGTCTGCAAAGAGAAGACCTGCGTTGTAAGGATGCATAGTTTCCAGGGAAAAGCTGAACTTAGGGAAGGGAAGGGGAGGAGGGAGGCGTTTTCTTTTATTTTTTTACGTACGGGATTTGACTCGGAAGTTCGAAAGTTGGAAGGAGTCTTGTAGGCAGGTGCAACTTGCGTCGAAAATCGTCTGCAGAGTTCTGGCTCTCTTAAGCAGCTTGATCGCAGCAACGAGCCTTCATGACGAGGGAAAAGACAAAATCGTGGTTACAACATGGAACTTTTGATGTTTCGCTCTCATGCACTTGCAAGATGAATATCACGCAGGGCTCTTGGCTCCCACGGCATTTGATAAGTCTGCCACCAACTTACACCCTATTTAAAGCTTACTCTTTATTCCATATTGTGTCTTAGAAAACACCTTTTTATTTTTATATTTATTACGCACCCAGGGTTTTACTTGTGTTTGTTCTCATAGCTTTCGGTCTCAAGTGCAAAGGCGATCACTGTGTATTCGCTGATCAGTTACCCTGAATAAAAAGTTGATGCGATAATAATATTCCTCGAGTCACATCCGATCAGTTATTTTGCGGTTATTTCCGCACTCGCGAGATTGTCATGTTTAATATTAAAAATTACTCACGGGCAACTTTCTGAGCCATGCTTCCTTGGGGAACCCAAAGTTTGGTTCTCGACTATGCGCGATGCTGGCGCCATCTAGAAACATATCTCGTTCCCCCAAGATTAATTTAAATGTACAAGCAACAACAACGAAAAATATTTTTTCTTTGTAGTTTGTACGTGGATATTTTGAACTTTTATTTCATTATCGCGAGTTAAAGCAACTTCCGATTACCCGAGTCCAATGTCAGCTGTTTCCGGTTCCGCCGGCTCACACATGCTCCTCTTGCCCTTTCATTCGTATCGCTGACGAAATTTTTAAAGTTAAAAAAGTTAGAGCAAATTCCTAAAAAACACCCTGCTCCTTCGTCGTCAACCCGGCTATCGAACTGTTCAGTGATGTTTCTCAAAACCGCATTGAAGCTCGCGGCAAGCACCGTGAGAGCGTGCACAACTCCAAGGCGTGAGTACCGTTCAGCGACCTTGCTCTGCCGGGCACCCGTCTGTCCGCACGCATCGGGACCGCACGGACCTCCACACGCCTTCGAAAGCCGCCGGCACGCCGGCCACAGCCACTGGCAGAACGTGCGCCACATCAAGGCCGCCAAGGACGCGCACAAAATGTCGCAGACGGACAAGTTCGTCCGGCTGATCCAGGCGGCAGTCAAGGCGGGCGGCGGTCCAGACCCCAAGTTGAACCGAGTGCTCGCCAACGCCATCGAAAACGCCAGGCGGACTCAGGTGGTGACCAACGCCGCGATAGAGTTGGCCATCAAGCGAGCCAGCGGCGCCGAGAAGCCCAAGAACCTCAGGAAGGCTATGTACGAGATCATCATGGAACACGGAGTGCTACTGCTTGTAGACGTTGAGACGCCGAACATCAGCAGGTTTGGAAACGAAATCAAGATCATCTGCAAGAAGCACACTTGCCGGATTTCGCGGGGCGGCGTCAAGGAACAGTTCCTCGAGAAAGGCTTTGTCAGAGTCTCCGGCCGAGAGGACGGAGCCGCTCTGGACTCGGACGCCGCGCTTGACGTCGCCATCCAGCACGGAGCCGAAGACGTCTTCGACATCGACGACGGGGAGAAGACGATGTGCGAGTTTCTCTGCGACGTGAAGGACTACTTCGCCCTCTCCAAGGCGCTCACGACGAACGGATACGTTGTCGAGGAGTGCGGCAACAAGTTCGTACCCATGGTGCCCGTCACAATCTCTGAGGAACACATGGGCGTCGTCGGTAGGCTCTGCGACGAACTAGAAGAGCATTCCGACGTTGTAGCGGTGCATACAAATATCGCGTAAAACGGTGCCAGATGTCGTCTGTATCTTCTCATTCATCCGAGAAGTCTTCGTCTTGTTGATCCCTCAAGCTCTCTGCTCACCATGATTTCCTCCTCTCCACTTGCCTCCTTTCCAGCTCAGCTAAAGTGGAAGGAGGCCTTCTGGAAGCAGCTTGTCCCACTTTTGTTAACCTGCAACAACACTGTGGAGTGGTGGGGGCGGTCAGGCCGAGAATCGACGGGTCTTCTGGTTGCGCTGCTTGCAGTGTCAAGCTGCATGAGGACTGTGGTTACGGGATCCAAACAGACACGCACCCAAAGCTGTTGGGCTTTTGGGGAAGATGGGTTATCAAGAAAATAGAACCCGTATGTACTGTGCCTACAACATTGGTCTGGCTTTCATCTTCGAGGCAGAACGACTTTATAAAGGTTGTTCAGTCCGTGCACTGCACGTGTGCAAACTTTTAGCCCGCAGTCTCCGAAATAATGTTGATGTCAACTGGTAGCCCCTCATTCAGATTCAAGCTCTTGTCAATAAAACAGCGTTTGGGTCTTGTCGGCACGCTGTGTTGAATGCCAAAAAACAAAAATGTCGTGTTTTCTCTTATAAAACCATGGGAAAAAAAAGTGCCGGAGCAAATTTGTATGTTGTCGTCGTTGTTCTTATGTATTTGCATCGATTCCCTGGAATAGTTGATGACACCACTATGGTACAGTGATTGCTGTTTTCACCACACAAAGTAAAAAACATTTTTAGTCATGTTAACACAAACAGCAGGAGACTGTTGGGACACCGTTTTACAATGTGGGTCATATTTTCGTGTCCGTCCGAAATCTTCAACTGAACCTTTACAAAGGGATCTTACAAGGTCTGTCATTTGCACACCATCTTTGTTAGGTTCTGTTTAGAAGTAGACTCAAACTTTACCTGACCGTGAAACATTGTGTGGTGGTCGTAGTCCATTTCCCCCAGCTTGAAGGGCTTAGTTTAAGAGAGTCTGCATTATCCACTTTGCACGGCTCACATCTCTGAAACCTTGTAATAACAAGGCATGTAAAACTTTTTCCCGCCTGTGAAATATAGCACAGAAAAAAGGAAGTATTTTTGGTAACTCTGCCATGTAGCTTACTTAGGAAGTTGCATAACATGCGAGATATTTAAGTGCTCAAGTTTTGAATAGATAATGTCTCAATTAGCACACAGAAAGGTAAAGTACAGTGAAAACTTCTTAAGCATCATGAAAGACGGTTTTATAAATTACTTTTAGAAAGAATAATGCAGTGTTTTACCGAGCGTAGAAGGAAAATGCCATATTAGTGCATATGTTTCTGGTTTCTGTGTTGTACTGGGTTGGGGTGCTAAAGTGCATTCAAATTTAGTGTGTTTCCAGGGTGCAGTAGAGTGTTGCATACATTCTATTAAATCTTTCTCAAAGTGACTCAAGCTATAGAAACTTGTTAGGTGTTTGATAACACCTAACAAGTTTTCATCTGAAACCATAGCTCTGCTTATACTAAATAAAGTTTACTAAATAAATAAAAAACCTAGCTATATAATCTCAAATTCTCTGCAACTCCGGTGGCAATGACCAATATGGCATGAAACTGTTTTTCTATGCAATCCAGAATTTGCTCTTTAGAAAACGCTTTACCTGTATTTTAGGTTTCATGTTTCACGGAATGCTGGAACCTCTAACTGGAGATGCTTGCCAGCGTAGGCAGTGCAGCATGAGTCGACTTGCAGACTTCTGCAGCGCGCCATAGCAGTTTTGCAGGTTGTTCATTTATGAAGTTTGCAACGCCGTAATGCAATACATGATGCAGTGACTAATACAGCTGCCATTGAGTTTTCAAATGTATCGATGAGGACAGCCCATTTCCAACTCCACATTTGCTAAAAGAGCAGCCTATACTTCGTCTTTGCTGTAGTCAACTTTTGGGACTAGCATTTCAGAAAAGAAGCCATTGACATGTCATCTTCTTGCTATCTTTCTCGGAATCGTATGCTCCAAGTATTCTTCAAACAGTTTATTTCTCCCACATGCTGGAATCACTTATCTCTGCCTTGTCCTCTAAAGAACAGCTCAGCACAACTAGGCTGAGGTTGTCATGCCACCATATTGTCATTACCAAATTGTCTCCGACAGTGTATGTAACAGTTGGCTCTGCTTGTTCCCTACAGGACAATGCCACAACCCTAGAGCACGTTCTATAGTTCAGTCTGAGTCGCTGAAACATGGAAGTCTCACGGCTTCATTTCAACCACAGTGTAGAGCAGCTGAGGTGCTATCCAGGAGATATAACATAGATTAGTGCACAGTATAGGGAAAATTGTGGCATGACCTTGTTTCATTACATAAAGTATTGTTAGCCATTACTGTGGATAGCCATTACTCTGTCAAGGCGCTTTGACGAAAGGTAAAAAGAATGGACAGTTTACAGCATCATTACTAGCAAGACACTCTTTTGTTTTCGGTGTCATTTTCAGCTGATTAAAGGTTACCACAGACTAAGATTAAACTTTGTATAGCCTCTCCAAGCTTTAGAATAAGAAGAAGCTCCTTCAAGTGTCCTGCCCTCAGCACAATCTTTCTTCCTTCAACGAAGACCCAGCGATGCATGAACTGTGCATAAGTGCTTGCAGCTCTATAGAGACTATAGAGGGTGCTAGCTCTCACTGCTAGGCAGGAACACCCAATAACTGTCCTGTTGTGTTTATTCTGGCAGTGGCTAAGATGGTCACAATCGGTACCACAGTATAAGCTACCTTAGGGAGCACATATAGTGGCTCTGGTCAGACTAAAGACAGAAAAAGAAAACTCTGTTTTCTATTTATTATCTAACCCATTGTAGACTGCTTCATTCTTCCCACTGCCTGTTGGTGTTGAGGTGCGTGAGGAGGTCGGCAGCAAACAGACTCTTCAGCGGCCTCCGCACTCTGGTGTTGTAAACTTCGTGCTTGCGGGCACCTATCCGGCGGAACTCCTTTGGCAGGTACTTTTCTTCTTCCTTCGTCGGGGGAGAAAGAAAAAACAGCCTTTGAAGTTGGGAGTTAGTTTGGAACAAATCTAGACGGGCAAAGCACGAGTTT
Source organism: Ixodes ricinus (assembly GCA_037355805.1). NCBI lineage: Eukaryota > Metazoa > Arthropoda > Arachnida > Ixodida > Ixodidae > Ixodes > Ixodes ricinus. The sequence continues at coordinate 9,750 of JAZHYW010058246.1, forward strand.
TGCGCAGTGTCATACCCCATCCCACTTTAAGTCCGGCGATGCAACAGTCTGACGGAGCCAGTCGAGAGGCGCCGAAAGTCCCCTCGTCGCAGCGCTCGTTTTCTTTGGGAGTTTGCCACCTCCGGCTAAATCAATCACGCACGAGGAAACGCGGTGGGATTGCGGCAAAGTCGCCAGCGCGATTGATTTAATTGGTGACGACAAACGTACAAAGAAAACGAGCGCTGCGATGGCACACTTTTGCCACTGCTCGACTGGCTCAGTCGGACCGTAGTTTCGGCCGCAGTCGGACTTGAGGGGAAACGGAGTATGGCTGCACGAAGGACGGCCACGGCTTTGCTCGGCCATCCTTCACCCGCATCCAAGCACGTCGTTCAAATTTCTGGAGTTTGTCCTCTCTTCTGGCAGGAGAGAGCTACAGCTTGAGAACTTCAAGATCTAAGGTTGACTCTTAAATACACTACTGACGAAACTTTTAGCACGGGTGGCCGTCACCGAGACTCATTCTATGGTGGCTGAAACATTAGTGCCGAGCTATGCACATGCCATAGGACTCTGGACGCTGTGAAGGCCATGCCTTAAACCTCTCGTCCTGGTAACTATATATATATATATATATATACACGAACTCATCTCTGTTACGTCACGGCGCGGTGGTGGCGCGTCGGTCGCACTTCCGGTCTGGGGCTGTGGGCAGAAGTCCCCATGCCAGACATGTATTCCTGCGTTGTTTTGAAAGGAACCAGACAAAAGCCTGCCTTCTCGTCAAAACGCCGCGACTGGGGCCGTATCAAAAGAGTCGAGAAAGGTTTGAAGGTCAGTTTTCACGTGCTCGGTTCGTCCGAGAATCTGGATATGTGCCGTGAAAAGGGAAAAGCAGACGCCGTCGGACAAGGATTGCTTGGGCGGGAAGCACTTTGGGTTGAATTCACGGATACTTGTGGTCATCAGATTTATTTGTTTTGTTCCAACATGAACGCCAGAAAACCGCCAAGTTGTGCGGACCACCTGCGGACTACGTTCAGTGCGTCTTCAAGTTCAAACGGCCGCCTGATTGTTCGAACTGTCGTCTGCTCTTTCAAACGTTTCTGCTTGTCGTCTGCTCTCTTAGACGACGCCGGTCCGTAAACCAAATGTTGGCCCGGTACTTGCGATAAGAAGTAAGTGCAGGCCTCAAAAGACTTAAATTTGAAGGTTGGTAAGCAGGCTCGATGAAAACAGTAGATACAAGGAGATGTTGATCATTGTTACCAGTGGCCCTCACCGACTTGTTACGCCTAATTCAGTTGGTCCGATTCTGCTTGCGATTTTCAGTATCGACGTCGACCATCTCAGCTACGGTTCACGCTTTTGCAGCCCGAGCGGCGTCGCGACTGAAAATTCCGAGCGAAATCTCATCATGCGAATCAGGCTTTAGCGCATACATTCTGCGGCGTCCACGCGGAATGAATCGCCACATGTCAGATTATTCACGCGAAGTTTTGCGGTGTAACGAGCCTCGTTAATTTCGCTGACGCCGCTCATGTAGTCAGACATTGCCAGGAAGACGTAGAATCAACAATTCGAAAGCGATAAAGGGCAGGGGGACTCACACTGACGCCGATAACATCGCATTTCAATGGTCTGTTTATGGGCGACGGCGAGCTTGTTGCCCACACCCCCATCGCGCATGCGCGGCGCCGGTGGCGTCCGCTAGGGGCGCTCCGGGCGCTCCGGTTTGTTTGTAAACATGAGTTGGTGTATATATATATATATTCACCAATGACAAAACCAGGAATTTTTTTTTTTTTTTGGGGGGGGGGGGGGGGTTTGGTTTTGTGATTGCAGTATGACAAGACAGCAGCGCACAGTAATCAATGTTGCCTTAGGCGGACGCCACTTTGCCAGAAATGCGACTCACCTCTGTCAAGTAAGGGCGACTGAGGTACATCATTGCTTCCTCCTCGGTGGCCATTCTGTCCCACAAGCGGAGCTTGTAGCCCGTGAGTCACCGGAGGAACGATGCGCGTCTTGCTGCAGACAGACAAAGCAGGATTCATTACTGGTTTAAAGGTGTTCAAATTCTGCTTTTGTAGATTTCTTGGACATCAGAGTTAACGCTCTAAAGAGACAAGAAATTTTATGTTGGAATCATTAAATGCTAGCTAATGATTGTTTCATAGAACAGAGACGCCGGCCCAATAAAACTGCAATCAGGTAGACACCTGATTTATCGTGTTTTGGTGACTAATTGTATCGTATCTTATTCTTCAAAACACCAACACGATAAACTCAATGTCTGGATTCGCGACCCATACAGCTTCAAATTAATCTGACGAGTGTTTTGTATGGTGTTGTACATATTTAGACAGGGGGTAGCTAGTCACCCAATGGGCGTCTCCGCTGAAGATGGGAAATCTAGCCAGTGCAGTATCACAACCATCTACTGTAGATTGAAACGGGCAGGGATGGGGATTGAATCCCCTTTTCACTGCGATTACCTCCGCGCCAACTCTCTGGAATAGCTGTAACACTGGTGGGCAGGCCAACAGCTAGAATGCTAAGGGACGCTGCACTTGTGAGCGTAGCAGAAGCTACAAGAGCGAGCTCCGGGCTTTCAGCGTCCCTGCTAAGCACGCGCGCTCGTGCAGTGCAAGCACAGTTTAGGGCCACATGCTCGCGTTTGTAGCGTCTGCTGCGTCTGGAATTAAGCTGAAACGAAGTTAGTGTTGTATTTTATTGTCACCTGTCTCCTTTTTTTCTTTTCATTCGCTTCGAGTTTAGGCGCTATCGGACACGGAGCTGGGGGCTGCGCACTTACCCCGTAGAGATCTTGCCGGGTATCTTCTTGACGAAATGAAATCGGGGGCCGCCGAAGCCTCTTCGCTTGAAAACACCGAGAACTACGTCTGTTAATCGCATCGTTTATGCGATCTTGTTGCCCTCAACGTGACAGTTTGAGTTGAGGTGAACACGCGAGTAAGCACGCGTGAGTTCGCCAGGCTCCAGCCACTCCGTACCGTGCTGGATGGGCGGATGCACTGCGCACAGTGGAGGCACAGTGACGTTGTGGGTGGATAAAACAGTTAGGGTCTTAGTGTTTTAAGGAGTAGCTTGCGTCACCTGGCGTGTGATATTTAAACCATATTTGAATCCTATAACTGGCAGTTGTTACGGGCACGGGCAACGCTGGTTACGGGCTCGTCCCTCCGGTTTCGCGACGGCGTGAGTGTTAACGAATTCAGTTTCCCCGCTAAATTCATCGGAATAATTGACGTCCCGTGACCTATGCAGCAATTCAGTTTCCCGCTAAATTTGTCGGGAAAATTGGTGTCACGTGACCTGACGTCACGGGACCTACAGACGAATCCAGGTTTCCCGCTAAATTTGGCGACAAATTGATGTCACGTGACCTGACATCCGGGACCTACAGACAAATTCAGGTTCCCCACTAAATTTCGCGGAAAAATGGACGTCACATGACCTGCTCACCAACTCAGTTTCCCTGCTAAATTTGGCGGGAAATTGATGTCACGTGACCTGGCGTCACGTGCACTACAAACAAACATAGGTTCCCCGCTAAATTTGGCTGAAAAAGTTACCGACGGTGGGAGCGTAAACGAAAATAATAGGGAGTTTTTCGTCTATCGCTTTCGCTGGCGTCCACCGAGACCGAGCTAAATACGACAACAGCGCCACACTGTATCATTTGTCTTAACTGTGGTCGCCTTGAGCTTTTAGAAAGCATATTTTTGCGTAAAAACTAACGGAAAAAGACTCTTTTTGTGGTAACTTTATTGGAGTTTAGCACAAAATGGAGGGCGCGTGTTGTTTTCTAAAGTATTTAGTTCGCAAGGTTTTGCAGTATAATTAATATTGTTTTTACTACAACCGTGCCTCAGCGGGGATTTCCAGGTAGCGGCGTCCTGAGTTGGGCGCATATTAACCACGAGTAGTAAATTCCGCGGCGCGTCCGCTTGGGGAGTCGAGGGGCGGTACCTCGAAGCCCCTTCCACGGTATCTGTTCTGGCCTCAAAATGGCCTATTACAACGAAAATGGAAGTCACGTGCAGTTCCTGGACTGGCGCTGCGGCAGAAATGGCGGCGTTGGGATCGCCATTAGCTCGGTTCTCGTGGACAGATCGGTGCCATTTTTTCAGAGCAGTCTCTATGGCAGTTTCCCAACTGAGTGGTTCTAGTAACGTTGGCTGTAACCAACGTTTGTTTCACGGCTGCCCACGCGTGCCCACTCGCAGCGTGGAGTGGGTTCGTTTCGGCCGGCACTCCACGAGTGGTTGCACTCTCCGAGTTCGTTTCATCGCTGACACCGCACGCGTCCATGCACTCCTGCAGTACCGAGAAAATCGTGCGCCAAAATGCAATCCCGTCATGCCTCGCTTCCGGCGAGGCCGGCGAGGAGCGGAGCAGACGGCGAGGGTTCGTCTGCTTCGATGTGTCGCAAACCGAAAGGGAAAAGTAGATTTTCTGATAGAAATCGCGTCCCGCGGGCAACGGGATCAAACGCGAGCTTGAATTGTAAGCGTCTGCTATTTCATGACGGAAGCACTTGACAAACCGTGCTTTATTTGGAGCTCTGTTGCCGTACAAACGCTGAAATATACCAGTGTGTAAAGAAATGCTCAGAACAAACGCATCAACGGCCCCCGAGATGTTTATCACCATCCGTGTGCGGGTGAAATATTGAACATTTGTCGACAAAACTGCCCCTGCAGAAATGTCTGACTGCCCAATCAATAAGCATCACGAGAAAGCTAAGCATGGTGACTTTACTCGAGGGCTTCGGCAACATCATCAATGTTTAACATTTACCTACGTCAGCTAACTTGCCCTGTCGTATTTTGTTCGAGAAAGCTCTCGTTGTCGACGCCCTCACCAAGGCTAATATAATGTATGATCCACCTGTAATGACGATCGAAATCGAAAGTCCCACGAAAAGTTTTGTTGGATATTCCAACAGACTAGTTTTAAGCCGTGCCCTTTCAGAGGTTCACGCATAATACCATGCTCAAACGGACCAAGCTTTTGCTCGGACAGTATCATCAGTTATCTTTAGTGTAAACGGTTATAAGAATTGAAAGATCGCAACCAGCTGCTTTGCAGACAGCTGGTTGCGGAAATTTACAAAGTCTGTAACTATCTCTACGACAGCCGAGTTGCTTGAAGTCATCGCAACTGTAAACTACAGGTTGCAGAGACCAACGTTTGCACAGGAGTATCACAAGAAAAAAAATACAGGTTTTTTTTTTTTTTACCGCAAAAATAAACTAGGCATTGACGAACGCTCATTCTCCTCCCGAAGGTAGCGCTAGAGGTCACAATCAGATGCCAAAGTTTCAGCCCGATCCGATACCTTATTCAAAAATTATAAGTGATATTCTGCAGTGGCGTCACGAGGGTCAGCGGCACCCGGGGCGGCAGCCCGCCGAGACACCCCCCCCCCGCTTTCGCGTGGCCTACCACGACCCCCCCCCCCCCGGCTCCCGCGTGGCCCACCGCGACTCCCCCCCCCCTCCCCCCCACGCGCTCCGTGGCCCGCCGCGACACCCCCGAGCCCTGCACCCGGGGCGGTCCGCCCCCGCCCCCGCCCCCCCCCTTGTGACGCCACTCGATATTCCGAAAATTTAGGCGAAAATGGAGCCCATTTTTGCCCGTTTCGGCCCCATGTATTCGAAAACTCTGTCGCACGCCATTTTCCCATTGAAATCTTCGGAAAATCACTTATAACTAGGGTGTGTACTTTCCGGTAAGTTTATTTGAGAGAAAAATCGGCGGATGTTTTTCGGTGTTTATTTACTTTCGAAACACCGGTGAATTTCGGTGGAACGTCTCACGACGAGGCTAAAATCGGTGATTATCGGTGGAAAAAAATGCGATTGGTCACAGACAGAGTTCCAATTTCTTCATAAATTTCATACACTTCTTCTCGAGGAAGCATCTATTTCTCACACTTGGTTATTATAGTAGATGCAAGCATGCTTCGAGAGGCTTGCATCCTTCATGGCAGTACGTTCCTTGCGGTTCACAACACGGCAATTTTGAAAACGCACGCTCCACTTTGCTCTGGACACTAGAAAATCACAAAATGTCCAGCGAGGCTTGGGACAGTAGTGGCCAGTCAGGTAAATGAAGTTTCCAAAATAACACTGGATCAACGGTGCTAGTCACAGCATACTGGCGGTAACAAAGAAACTCTGAATCTAGGTCGCTCAGCTTGCGCTCGTCTCGGAGGACCAGCCGATAGATATTTTCATAAGGCACAAATCTTTCTGGCAGCTCCACTTTTATGCACGGATTAACAATTTGTACAGCGGAAACCATAACGACGATTCATCCATGAAATCTCTAGCGTAGTCATCCGGAGCTTTCCGCTTGCGTCCCATCCTGGTGGCCTTCTACCCCGCGTGACGACGATACTTGAAGTGTTCGACGAAGGAAAGCAAATCTCACGTTGAGAAAACCCGCAGACGCCGCGGCCGCTGCCGTGCTCTCAAACATGTCTGGAAATTTTTTACAGAGCAAAACCCCTTTTTCGTTTCCTCAAAAGCCCATAAAGTTTCCCCAAAGCCCACAACGCATCTCAGTTCTCAGGTCAGTAGCCCCATACGACACGAATGTTAGTAGTGTCTTCCAAGAACTACAGCAACCTCTGAATACATGAGCTTACACCGACATCACTTGCCAGACAAAATGGGGAAAGGGCACGTGAGAGCGTACCCTCCACTGCGTTAATTTTTCCACAAAAGGGGGCCATGGGAGACACAATGGGGGAAAGGCGTGCAAAGTAGCTTCCAGCACGTTTTGACTCCCAGAAAGGAGGGCGAGATAACACGTTTGACGAACCTCTACGGGGAAAGGGCTTCGTTAGGTCGGAAACATGCAACGACCGGTGTTTTTCGGTTTTAACCAGGACGAAAATGTCCAACCACCGGTGTTTTTCGGTTTTAACTGATTTTGTATTTTTCGTCACCGACGGATGTTTATCGGTGTTTTTCGGTTAAAACCGGAAAAGTACACACCCTACTTATAACTTTGGGATTAAGTTATCGGATCGGGCTGAAACTTTGGCATCTGGTTGTGACCTCTAGCTCTACCTTTGAGCGGAGAATGAGCGTTCGGCGATGCCTAGTTTATTTTTGCAATAAACAAAACTCTGTAATTCTTTTTTTTTTTTTCGGTGACACTTTGTAGATAAACGTTGGTAGCGACTACACTCTCACATTCCCACTCATCACTCCGAACAGAAAGGCGCTAGTTTCGGTTTGAGGTCGGTACCTTTTCTACAACATAGATGGCGGCAGCATCAGTCTTCTGCACTCGGTGCATTTGGCGAGTTCGTTTGAGTCCAGTTCTCCGTGCAACACTCTGCGATGTGCGATGCATTGAGGAGAGAACTCGAACGGTGCCAGTGCATGTGAAACGAACTCGCTATAAAACACTCAGTTGGGAAACTCACCCTTGGAAACCGGGCCGTTGGCGTGTACCGAGACCGAGCTAAATACGGTAACAGCGCCACCCTTTAGCGACGACTCGAAACATGAAAGTTGCTTACATAGCTACCGCGAGATGGCCCTGCGAGGATGGCGCCACCGGCCCTTGCCTGACTCGATACGTGCAGCCGTGCAGTTCCCGGAGTGGACGCTGCGGGAGAAAATGGCGGCGTTGCGATCGCCATTAGCCTCGGTTCTCGAGTATGGATCGTAGCCACTTTTGCTGCTATGGCAGTTTCCCAACTGAGTGGTTCTAGTAACGTTGGCTGTAACCAACGTTGGCTGTCACGCGACATTCCCCGCAACCCGCAACGAGATCCGGGACACTGTAGGCAAGGTTAGCGCTCGCGCATGCGCAGTAGTAACGTCTTCGTTCGAAGGAAGAAAAAACTGCCATTGTGTAAACGTAATTGTTTTCAAATTTTTCACTTTTTTATTGTATTTCCGGCATTTCCCACCAGTATTCTGCGCAGCTGACACCACGAGCTGATGGGACCAATCAGACAGCGCCAAAAGCGCACCCTCATGGTGTTCGTCAGTTTTCTCAAGTGATCCATGGAGTGTTCTATCATCGCTAGTCCCATCATCTTGTAGCGAAACGAAGTATAGCCTCTTCTTTGACCTTTCATGAAATGTGCACAATTACAATGCTGCGCTCTTGTTCTTCAATCGCTGTGAGCACCGCGAAAACAAAGATGGCGTCACGCAGAAGCCTGGGATTCAGGGACTTCAGCCTAGTGGGCCAGGGCCCAGGAGGGGAGCGGCGTTATAAGAACGTAAACATAAAATGACCGGTCATTTACAGCCGGAAACAGCACGCCATCCTAGCGCTCCCACCAGTACCTTTGAGACCTTCTGCATGACGTCACAAAAGCATTCCGAGTTCGAGTGGTTCAAGACGTTGCATGAAATTCAGCGCGCGGTTTTGAACGTGCTTTTGAGCCGTCCCAGACAAGCCAGAAGTAGGACTACTAAATTCGGCGTCAAGGCTAGCTAGCTTCCAGTTGGGGCGTAGCCAGGGGGAGGAGAGGGGCTTCTGGGGCTTCAGCCCCCCCCCCCCTCCCCCCGAAATCCGGCCATGCATTCTGAACCCCCCCTCCCCCTCTGCGCACCGTGAGTCATGGACATCCCAGCCCCGCACTACTGCGTGCACTACTGCGCGCACTACTGCCCCGCACTATTGCGCGAAGAACCCACATATGCTCGTGCAAGCAGCTTTGACAGCGCTCTGCGGAAACTAGTTTAGACTTCACAATGAAATAGATGTGACAATTAAAAAAACTAGTTTAGTCGGAAATTGTTCCAAGATACAAAACAGCTCAAAAGACACAGACAAAGAGGATAGGAGTGGTCTGCCAACTAGCCCAATCATCAGTACTAGTCAATCAGCAAGTTCAACCGGCTCATTATTCTCACGAGTCACGCGCGCGGCGTCTCGACCACCTTTTGAAAACAAAATGCTTATCGCTGCTACGCTAGAAAAAGAAAAATGACCTCCCCCTCTTGTGTGCGTTTTGTATGCTCGTCTCAAAAGTGATACCTCACCGGAAAGGCTTAGGAAACGATACGCGCTAATGACTGAAACTTTCCTTATCTTCACCTGTTCCCCCCTCCCCCCTCCTTTTTCGGGGACGTCTGGAAATGCACATGGTCACTGCCAATTATGGCGGTCGGGACCCGCGTCAGCGCAACAAGAAACGTCCATTGGTCGGAGGCATGTGGCCAATAATGCCTGCGCCAGGACAGCGAAGCCGGCATAGTATACGAGGAACGGCACAGCGGCTACGCCAGAGGAGCGAACGGTGCCGAGGACCATCGGTTCGTGATGACCTTCCTCTTTGGTCTCGATGGCAGCGAGGATTATACATCACGTTGGTCGCGATGCTTGTGGCGACCTTCTGTGCCGTCCTCCATCTCCGCGAGAAGTATTACGACAGGAGGCGTGCTCCGGGACCCAAGGGTTTCCCAGTCATCGGATCGTCGCACATCATCGGGCGGTGAGTGTGTGGCTCTCGGAAGCTTGTGCACATCTGTAGCTTTGACGAGCGCTGTCCCTCCCTGACAAGGGTCATCGGAAGCCGCCCCTTTTTTGAACAGAAAAGTCGTAAGAAAGTGTTTCGGGACTTTGTTTCCACGATGGTTCTATCGGGACCCCTGCAGCATAGTATAAGCCAGGGGACCACAGCACCGCTGTTCTGGGCAATCAGACTGCGAAATGTTTGTGCTTGAACAAAAAAATATGAATAAAACAGTTTTTTTTTTTTGCATTGGCTGGCGAGTTATTATTGTGTAATGTTGATAGGATTGGTTCGAGCTCGAACTACATTTTTCAGGCACTGTCTATGGCGAAACTGCCACATTCGTCTGTAGACATGTTAGCAGCACACTTCGAGGACGTATGTGCGGAGATAAATCTCTCCTGTTTGTAGCGAACACAGTGCCTTTTGTATTATGTCTACGAGTGGTGTGGCTGCGGCTTGGTGTGCATCGATGTATGTACAGACTCCAGATTTTTCGACAATATCGGGCGAACGCCGACCGGCCGTATAGATCGGCGCCTTATCGCGGCGTGAAACAGCACGTCAGCGAGACGACGCGCGTGTGGCAGAAGGCACACGCACCTAGCCTCGCTGACTTGCTATTTCACGTCGAGATGAAACGCTGATCTACCGCCCGGTCGGTGTTCGCGCGATATGTTAAAAAAAATATCTGGAGGCTGTATACACCGGCGGATTCGCCATCGATGCCATGGGGGTGTGGGAGGTGTACACGTTTTTAATTTCCCGATACCGTCACGCTTGCAGATACCCGAACGTCTGGGATGCCTTCGGGGACCTTCGTCGCCAGTACGGGGACGTGTTCGCGCTGACTCTGGGCTCCAAGCGCTGCCTCGTCGTCAGTTCCGTGGAGGCACTCCGGGAAGTCCTCGTGGCCAAGGCGGCGGACTTCGCCGACAGGCCGGACTCGTTGCGTTACCATGCCATCTTCAAGGGCGACCGGAACCTTTGTAAGCCGCTGTTTCACTACTCCATTGGCGCTGTTTCACTACTCCATTGGCCCATGGGTGTGCGAATGGTTCGGATCGAATATAGCGCCGCGTCATTCACGTCCCTCAGTGTATACTATATGGAACCCCGCGACACACCGGTCTCGTTGTTGTTGGGGATGACGTTACTCCATATTTGAGTCTCAAGTATTCGCACGACCTTTATAGTAATGACATGGTGTATAGGTTGAAGAGAAGAGACGCCACATATGGCAGGCGTTGCGTGTTTCTCTTCATCCGACACTACACACCAACAGTGTTTGACAAACAAAGCCCGCTTTGCCCCACACCAGTTGTGGGCAGTGATTTCCCTACCTCCGGGGGCGACTGAAAAAGAAAACGTTTTAACCTGTAACTAGCAAAAAAAAAAAAAAAAGAGGCAAAATGAAATAATTGAGTTACGCTTATATCCTAAATGTCTTCTACTGGCGTGGCGACGGCAAAAGCGATGTTTTTGCCCATGCCTACTGTAAGTGACGATAATTCAACATCTCGGCGTCCTTGTGAAAAGTGTCTATATATAAGCAAAGTGGACGTAACTAGCGAACAAACTGAGCGCAAGAGCACGGCGGGAACCGCGCGCCGCGGCCTCGCGAAACCGGTCTAATCCAAAGCAATCCACTATACGATCCTAACGAAAAAAGGCTGCACGTACTATAGTAATAGATGTTAACGCATTTAATAATTTTATTCAACCTCTTACGAAACCGCTAAAAGCCCAGATCGACTGGCTTCAGTCGAACTTGGCACAGCTGACTTCTAGACGAACGCGGCTTCGTCCTAGACGAGTTCACTCTTCTCCTCTTCGGTTGTCTGAATCACCATAGAGTAACTTCAGAAGCCACGTCAATCTCCGCTTAAGTTGCTCGATTTTTTTCTGTTTTTCACGTAAAGTGCGTTGTGATTTTTTTTTTTTTTAGACGAAGTGTCGTTGAAATTATACTTCATGCTGAGCATGGAGCTGAAAGCCTTCATGTGATTTGCTTAGGGTGATGACATCTTGTCATTTTGTTCCGAACGCCTTTTTTCCTTGTTTTGTGGCATGTGAACGAGCGTCTTCTGACACGAGCTGTTGGCCTCGACTGTGCTGCGACGGCATTTTGTGTCCGTAGATTTCTTATTTCCTCTGTGGGCGCGTACTTTCGGCATCGGGTACCACAAAGCACCTAAAAAGAATGGCATACGTCCACCCTTCAGCCGACACTGCAGAAAATACCACAAGCACGAGAGCTCGAGGTCGCTGCTTTGAAGAGTTCTTCCGCGGAACGAGCACTGGCGCCAGAAATGCACGTCAAAAAGTCAGACGCGCGGTGAACTTATGAACCATTAACGGTGGCCTTTTCTTTTCTCGTAGCCATCGCTCTGTGCGACTGGTCTTCCAAGCAGCAGTTGCGGAGGGAGCTCACGTACTCGCCCATGCACCCGAGGCAGGGCTCCAGTGACCAGGACCGGCTGAGCACCGTCATTCAGAAGGAGCTGCTCTACCTGGTTACGGAATACTCCCGGTCTGTCGGAACTCCAGTGAAACCCCGACAACCCCTGCTGGTGGCAACGGCCAACATCTTCTATGGCTTCTTCTGCTCCATCAACTTTAGCCCGGAGGACGACAAGTTCCTCCGCATCATAGATCTGTACAACCACGTCTTTCATCAACTCTTCCAGGGATTTGCAATCGACTTCATGCCGTGGCTCAAGGTATGTATATAGGCATTTCGGACGTGTAATCTTGTATCAAGTGATCCTGCATTACGCAGACTTCGAGCTCTCGCATGAAACAAGCCATTGTAACACTATTCGCGTCTCCAGCCCGCTCGCTCGCCCTCCCGCGGCGGAAACAGGAAGCGCTCTAGTGAGGGTCCCCGATTCTCCTGCTCAGCGGGCACGGCGGAACTGCTCGCGATCATGGCTCGCTAAATGTCATTTCCGAATGCAAACAACACTCTTCACTGTCCCAACGTGGTGCTGCAGCCGGTATGGGATTGTACCTTATTAGAGAGTTTGAGTATTGCGCATAGAAGCAAACGCAAGCGCTGTGCGTTTGCGTTAGGTGGCTTGCTCGATGTCTCGCGCGCGCATCGTTGCGATGCTCCGATCCAAGACCGCAATTTCGGGTTCCGCGCACGTGCAGCGTGGAACATGCAAAGCTAACGCAAACACACAGCGCTTGCGTTCGCTCGTATATGACATACTAATACTCACTACTGTTTCACCGTTTTCCAGCACCAACGAAACGTGCTGCAGTGAGCAGACGCGCAAGCAGGTAGGCGTTCCTTCGAACTGGAAAGGCTGAGGATGGCAAAACGACGGCAGACAAATAAGAAAGGAAATTAATGTTAACAAAATTAATAATTAAAAAAGTCTATTTTTTTTTTTTCTGGGGGAAAAGGGGGGGGGGATTTGGTCTGGAAGGATATTGGCGGCGACTTTGGAAGTTTTGCCGATTGTCAAAAGTCGCTACTTTAATAGCATCCTCATTAATCTGATTTTACATGAGTTTCTCACATTAGCTAAGGTTTTGTCATTGATTTTAGACATTATTTATTTTATAACTTGGTAATTAAAATGCTGCAATTGGCACCAATGGTGATAATTAGCACACTTTAGATTGTCATACTTGTTCGCGTGTTTGAAATTAGATCATATAAGCAACTAATTATTTTTAGAGCTTGAAAATGGAGTATTAAGATATCTTAATATTAATTTTTATATTATTATTAATACAAATCGCGGCAATTTATGCCCCCAATTAACGCTACGATCACAGAAATACACCATTAACCATTACCGTTTTTTCTGAAAGGTGTCATTTTTTCTTTATCACATGAAGACCTGACGTCGTTATCAAGATAGACCAACAGTCTAACACTGGATGCAATATAAACTCATGCATCACGTGTTGCTCTAAAAACACGCAAACTTCAGCTGCCTCACTCGGATTCCGTCTTTGAATTTTTCGAGTGAGAACAGCGTTTCTTAATTCATGCGTTTTGTGAACATATCGTATAAACTGGATTTATTCTGTCATTCTTGTTATGGAAAAGATATTAAAGCAATTAATCTTCTAAATACCCCAAAGGCCATTGAAAGGCCCGCAGTTCATTGTTTCATATGACAATTATGTGAGCCAGAAAAAGGTAGCAAGAACGCACAAATATCCGCACTGAATTTTTCAACAACTACAGCATTATATGTTACCTCTAAAGTGTATAAAAGACCCTGTCTTTAAAGGGACGAACGTTTCTGCGAACAACTTCTTGAACTAAATAATTACGGTGTGAGACACATTTTGAGTTATGAAAGAATCTGAAATTAAGACCGATACCGAGAAATTAAATCCAAAAATAAAGGTAAGTTTCGGTTTTGCTCTGGAATTAAAACGTACATCCTGGCCTAAATATTACGCTCAATACTGTTCTTGTTTTCAGGATAAAGAGGTGACCTGCACTTATAACACCCTAGCTCCCTAGTATTACCAGAAATAATTTGTGTCGCTCAGTGAAGCCAACAAACTAGACAGGCTCAGCAGCGGCACGCATTCCTCCGACCCTCACTAAACCGGCCATCTTGGAAAACGAGTGGCGCCACCTATAGTGAATTGGAGTCGCGAATAGACCGATAGTAAATCCGTTTTGCGGCCATGTCCTCAATGATGTCAAACGTCTCGACGTTGACAGATTGTGCAGAACCGTGAACTGTGCCTGCCGAAGGAGAAGTCTCTGGAAATCTTCACTTCACGAACGCCATCTTTGATGCTCGGAGACGAAGAACCGAGGGCAGCCGGGACTTCGTCCTTCGCGACCTCCTGGACGTCCTCCCGATTTCTCTGACACTCCTGGATCATTGCTTCGCACAGACTTGATGTCAGCGTTATCATCGAAGATTTGATCGGCGGGCATTCCGGTCATCGCCAACCTCCTGGGTGTGGTGTCCTGCTATCTCTGGCCAGCCACTGCGGTGAGACTTGGGCAATGGACGGAGTGCGTTGAGGCTTAGAACTCGAGGTGCTCAGTGAGGCTGTCGATTTATTCGTCTGCTCCATCTTAGCGCGTGTAAAGCTAACAGGGAAGCTGGCTTAGCGCAGCTCATTCCCCCACTCGCGCGTCCTGCATCTGGCGCGTTTGGGATCAAAACACGAATGTACGTATTCTTTCTTCTTATGGAACCTCGAGAGCGGTTCCGAAGCGGTTTGAAAGACTTCCGCATGGGCGTTATTGGCGTTTTCCTCACGCTTTTGGTCGGAAATTTGGATGCCGCGTCAAAACCACCCATGGGCCAAAGACGGCGCCACCGCAATGTTGACGCGAAGACAACTTCCCGCCCTACATCCTATATATGTCGAACAAAACTATATGGAATGACACGTCTTTAAGCTCGCAGATAGCCGGATTGTCCGTTCCTCATATACAAGTGTTAATTTTTTTAATCGTATCGGTGTAGGACGTCCAGGACAAGATCCGTTTTTCGAGTGCGACGCGTGCATGCAAGGAGGGTGCCAGTGAACGTTCTTACCTTGGCGGATAAACCGAAGTTGAGCTCACTGAATCTTCAGTCTATGAAGTGATCCGGATTGTCAACTCTCCCATCATCCCCCACGTCTGTGCGAAGGACACCACAGTGCAAGGTAATGTTTCCTAAAATACAAAAGTTACACAAACAGTTGGTCCCAACGACAAAGATCTAGATCATCGTTCCTATAGATCAGAGTGGTCTCCAAACCCCCGGCCCGCGGGGCCAAATCCGGGCTCCGCGGAGGTTGGCACCGGCCGGCCCGCGGATGGCCGCGGGTCTCTTCCAGAGACGCCCGGCCCGCGTTCCGCAAAAATAAGCGCTCGTGTGCGTGGCCATCGGCGCCGCGACACGTACCACAAGCACGAACCAAGGTATAAGAAAGGATGAGAGAAAACTGTAGTGTAAGCAAATATTGGAATTTCTCTAAATAGTAACTTCGAATAACACGCTTTCGATATCTCGCTCCGAGAGAAACTCTGAGGTATTCCTGTATTCTTCGCAGTGTTGCATCCGCGGGTTAGTTCCCGTTCATGCGTTGCTGTTGATGAGCACCGGTGCACTGAGGAGAAGCAACACCCGAGAAGCTCGTTTTCGCGGGTGTTGTTTCTCCTCGGTGCACTCCGCGTCACATAGGTTAAAGCACGTTCAACGGGGCTAACCCGCCGCCCTCAAATAGTTCGAAAAGCACAAAGATTGCATTCACGTTATTAAGAAGAAAGCCTGGGCTTCAAAGCAGGATGTTGCGTGCGCGCGCGTGGCGTAAAAGAAACGGAAGAGTTGCGAATGCTTACTACATCTTCACCACAGCTATACTTTTCCTAAAATGAAAACCGGTGGCTATTATACAAGAGCTCATGTTAAAGCAGAGATGTCCTGACAACCTACGTTCATCATTCATGATTTTATTTTCCTCAAATTCTATATTTAGTAAAGAATATCGTGCATATAGGGAGACAATTTATAAATCCTTTCAATTAGGTGTAGGTGGGAACCTCTGTAGGTTTAATTTTATGTCAAATGCATCGTTTACTCTGTCATTCCTATGTAGACAATGGACTTTCTGAGGTGACAGTCCAGAAACATAGCAAGATTAAAATTAGCTTAGATATAGACAATTTGAAGTTTGGGAACAGCCTTCACAAGATCAGATGGGTTTTCGTTTAGGTTTGGTGAAAAAGGAGGGATAGCAAACTATTCGATATTTCATTCGAAAATATTCAGCCAAAACAGCCATTTGCTTGGAACTCAAGATCCATTATTCGCGCATGTCTAGGGAAAATTTAGTCAAAACGCCGGTTCTCTGCATATTATTTATTGTACATTGTCATCACCAGAATTACTATTCCAGTCCTCTGCTTCGCTCTGCGTAACTATGAAACAAACCGTTTGCGTTCTTATGTATGTCGTCATAGTGAACTCATCTGATCGTCCATTTTCTTGGGCTTCTCTCTTGCTTGCGTCTTGAGCCTTCTTTGATTTATCTCTGGTGGTTCTCATGGTCACAATTATGCTGTAATGTCGAAAGTAGTAAATATTTCACTTAAAAATAAAGTGTGTATAAGTACACTTTACATTTATTTTCGAATTCCTGCTCTAGTTCAGTATTTGAATTTAAATGCATACTTCCGGCGTATATTTGTTGAGTATTTCCTTGTTTCTATTGTCTTACCTGATTTCCGGCCCGCGAGGTCCCCAAACAAGGTCCCCATATCGGACTCCCTAGCCAAAAAGTTTGGAGGACCCCTGCGCTATCGATCATTGATTATCCTTGGCTCGTTTCTTTCGCAGGATTTTACGTGCTCAAGGGAACGATGGTGATGTTCAACACCAATGAAATCGTCAACTACTCCGCGGACCTGTGGGAAGGACCCTGGAGCTTCCGTCCTGAAAGGTGAGGATGGCAACCTTTCCACGAGTTGGTAGTCCTACCACCCTCTGGGCCCCGCGCAGGTTCCTGAACGAGGACGGCACGGTCTCGAAGCCCAGGCACTTCTTCCCCTTCGGCACGGGAAGGCGATCCTGCATGGGCGATGGCATCGTCCGCGCGACTCTGGTGCTCGGATTGTCGACGTTGCTGCGCCACTTCCGGATCACCCTCGCCGAAGACCAGAAACCGGCGAACTTTGCGTCCTTCCGATGCAAGTTATCTTCGACAAGGATCCGAAGCTTCTCTTCGACCCTATCCCTTAAAACTGTCGCGTTTTCATATTCCTCGGTCTTTCTTCTTTGTCTCATGTTTAGTACTAACCACACTCCCCTCATTGTGTTTCCCACGACGCACTTGCGCCGCATCTTTCCCGTGGATGCCCTTCTCGGAAAGGACGTTCCATTTTCCTGCGTTTTGCAGTTCCTTCGGTTGGTCGCCAGCCTTCTCGAAAGACATCATCACCCCAGCGTGGGCAGAGAGGTGGCAGAGGTTCGGCCAAGGGGGAGGGTGCGGGGCCTCAAAACGCGGAGGGTACACGTCTTTGTCGCGATTGGCATGTCGGTGGCTATCTCGTGCGCATCCCGCCACCTAACGCGGCAGCGCGACCTCTGTGCCACACGCGGGTGCCTCGGCCTCTTCTCCGCCCACCCCATGCATCGTAACCTCTCATCCATTCGTTTTGTTTCTTATACTAGCTGAACCTCGGGACCTTCATATGCATGCCCAGGGTTCATTCACTCCAGCAAGCTACACTCGGGGATAATCTTGAACCACACCTGACCACATGCCCTGTTCCATGTTGCGGTGACCATGTGGAACTATTAATCGTTTCCGCGTTAATTATCAATTTTTTTCATACAAGAGTTTACCGCGTTCCTTCCGAATCATCAGTATGGGCCACCATTTCTGCAACTTGAAGTCGGGAGCTAGCCCGCGGGCACTTTTCCCTGGTTTTGTAAAATCATGTAGTCTGTGCATTTCGCTCAAAGTATATAACTGTCTCGTTTTCTTTCCTGTTCTTGCAAGGAATTTCATTGCATTGCCCCATGGTACGCTCACATCCTGGCAGGTTCGTAGGTGTCTGGTGCAGCTAGGGGTGCCCGCGTGTCGTACAGAGGACGTGCGAGCCGTAGCAGTGGTCGGGACGCACGAGTTTCACACGATGCCAAGGCGCGACACCAAGCTGACGTGAGCCTCCGCGATCTGTTCTGGCCTCGGGCCCTTCTCTTGGCCGAGTCCTCAGCTGCACCAGATGGCATCCACGATCTGCCGTAGTTCACTCGCCTTTGCACGGCTGTCTGTCACTTGCCTTTGCACTGCTGTCTGCGCCCATCTGAGCAGTCAGTATATGTGCAAGTATTGAGTCACCATTTGCACGCTGCTTTCCCTTACACCAATCGCAGAAGTAAAGGATCTCGTATCGCTTTCTGTAACGATTTTGCTACGGATATGTTTTCCATGGCTGAATAAAAAATATAGGTATAAAAGTTCTACGTCTTTGTTCTATCTTGCAGCGCCATTACTCCGGTAGTTAGCTCCTTCAGCTACGATCGAGGTCCACCAAGAGGACCGGCTTGCTCGTGGGCTTGCTATAGGGTAATCACTGGACGCCATATTTGTGTGCTGTTAAACAGCGCATTCTCAGAACGAGTTCACGTTAATGAGGTTGCCAAGACCGGCAATCTTGATGTGGAATGCACCAACGTTACTCGATCAACTCAGTTGGCAAACTCCACGGAGAGCGTGATCCCTTCTCGTGCCCCTCAGCCGGGCTAACGCTGTTCGAAGCGCCAACCTTCTTGCTCGTTGCGGCGCGTCTTGCAACAGCAATTCAAAAGACTGCCGCAGCGGACGATTGAAAGATGACTTCAAACGGCATTTCCGAATCTAGAGGTTATCAGAGGAACCTGACGTGTCGGCGCGTGTCTTAGAAGGGATCACGCTCTCCGTGGGAGTTTGTCAACAATGTCGAGCACAAACAAATACCACAAGAGATAAAGTCAACGAGAATAAACATATATTCACTATACCGCACGATACAAATGAACTAGACACACAAAAACGCCCGTGTCTCGTCGTCCAAAGTTAGTGACTGCATACTTACTATTTCCAGCTCACCTGATCCTAATATTTTCTTTAATCTTCATATACTTATATTTTTCCATGCTAAGGGCAGTCGTTTGCGTCCAGTCTGGGAAACAATTATTACAAAGACCTGGTGCTCAACAATTTCAGAATTGACGGAACTTGAGTTAACCGCTCTATCATGGTCACGGTTCGGCCAATTAACATGCGAGAACCCACAAGCCAAAGGAGTCGCGTACACTGCTGCCACCTCGCAACTAGTTACTGGACCTCTACGGTTTTTTCTGCCAACCAAGCTTTTCACCGGAAAAGGAGTTGACTGACTTAATTTGAAGTCATTTTTAGAAACAACGCTTACGCCATAGCTTTCTGCCAGAGCCTTTAAATTATGAGAAAGGAGATGAAAGAGAGGCACGCACATCCATTTCTCAGGCTACTTCCGCGGTGCCATAATCATACCAAGAAACTTACCAAAACAAAGCGTACTGGATGTAGTCAGGCCCAAGTATTTTTACTCTCACGGACCGCCATTGATGCAGAAGCTTCTTGGTATGAAAGGAGGCTATTTCTTTCAGTCTTGCCTTCGCAAAGCGTAATGACATAATTGTGGGATCGAAACCACCCGCCTGACGATAGTCGAGGGCGGCTCATGGATTGGACACGAGAACTCTGTGATCACTCGACATCGGCTCGGAACAATCAATTCCTTGGCAGACACTCGGGTATAGTGGCTCAGTGCCCAACCCCGGCACGTGATGAGAATAGCCGAAGCCTAACAATCACATGAGCGAATGACGTTTTAGCGAACAGCACCATTTGAGCAAATCGATGTTTGAGCAAATAACAGAGTCGCGTCTTAACGCAACCCCGCACCCCTCCTCGCGCTGCGCTCACCGTGCTGCGCGGCAGCAGTCTGCTGCGGCTGATTACAAAAAATGTTAACCCACTTGGTCCCAACCGTTAACGCCGCTTCATGGCGTCCGGCTATTCGCTAAAGTGTATTTCAATGAAAAGTCGGCTTTCGCTGAAATGTCGTTCGACCAACTGAGTCTCACCCAGATACGCGCCAGGTCACGTGGCCGCTTGTTCTGGCTCCGAGTTGAGGAAATTCATGATGCTCAATTTCTCATTCTCGATTTTTATTTTTTATTTTGGCGACTGCCATTGTTTAGAAGTTAAAACTAAGGCAATTTTATTCAGCTATTAACGTTAGGGAGTTATTCTAAGTAGTAGTTAGCGAAAGTAGAAAAATCGTTTCGTGGCTCCTTGAATGCATTACGTTTCACACAAGCACTGAAAGTCATTGTCGCGCCTGCACTTCATTCCTAACAGTCAAGATATAGCCATGAAAATATTGCACCTTGTACTGTCTGGTAACCTCTTCCACAAGAAAAAGAAAACCTTGAATTATGATTCCAACAAATACGTGTTGCGTCTTATGATGATGTAATGCCTGTTTTGTTTTCGGACGCCAAGCGCAAAGAAAGTCAATTCATTTGTTTCTAGCAAAGAGGCACTTTGATGCAGTTCAAGTGACGCATTTTATTCGCTTTGAGATATGTTTGCTTTTGTGCAGAGCTACATTAAATATCCAATCAAACAATAAAAACACCCTTCGCATAAATATGCAATGTACAGTCTTAAAGGATTGTGGCAGAAAGTTGCTGTATACCAAAATGAAAAAGAAAGCAAACTTCTGTGCGAGCATACGCCTTGTCTCATAGGTAGATTAAAACGTTCGTCATCGGTAAGCATTGCTATTAGTTGAAGCATCCATGCCGCACTTTTATGTATACGATTAAAAATATCAACGCATAGGCTAAGACGTGCTCGTGCATTCAAGTATGTTTTGTTCACAACACGCGCATAACGGGACCCTTGATTGGATATGAAACTGAGGGTATTTTCGACGACAGCGCGTGTCGCCGTTTAAGTCGAGTAACACGTTCCCGATACGAAACGAGTCATCTTGCTTCCATTCCGACAAGAAAAAACCTCGCCAAAGCCTGCGTTAAACATCAGTGGTACGTTACATCGATGACGCGGCAGTGTCTGGCCAATTAAATGATCGCCAGTGCCGCCACCTGCCTTCGAGCACCACTTGAAACAGGAGCCGATGAAGAACAGTTGTTCGGATGAGAAGCCGGCAAGTTCCGTCAGTAAGCTGAAGCCTTTGTGAACCTCATACGCCGTCTGAAGGCCCATGACGTCAGCGAGGTTTTCAACGGCCGCAGCCTTAGTATTTTCCCTCCTGCTACCAGCCGCTTCGTAGAGTGACATCAGACAAGAGTGCTTCGGGCGCTCGACAGAACCGATGAATGAAGATGCCCCAATGTCGATGTCACCCAGGGCTGCATGCCAGAGCTGATTGGCAACGCCGAGGCTGGCAATGGTGAATGACCAACTTTCTGGCACGAGAAAAAAACCGAAGAGCGCGGCAGGGGGTACGAAGATGCTTTGGTACCAGTTTGAGTACCTGGAAGTAGCCCTGAACACTGCCACCGCGTTGTCTTCTTCTCCAGCTATCTCCGGAGACCCCGGAACAGTTTTCATCTGTGCCTTCTGCTTGTTCCTCAAGTTTTCGATGGACTTGACGTAAATGTCGATGTAGTTGCCTTTGAATTCAGCGAGGTGCGAATAAAACTCGTCTACCGCTGCTGGTTTATTGAAACTCTCAGGCCAGGCAACGATGTACCGTAATGCTCTTAGACGAGCTTCTGCCGCGCTTACTTCGCTACCCGTGAGCCAGGAGAGGGAATCTTCCGTCTTGTTCTTGAGGAGGTCATAAAGAAGTCGAGCCTCCGTAACCATCTGATCCGTTAGGGCATCTCGGAACACGAGGCTAGCAAGAGCAAACGAAGTCAGCGAGCTGGCAGCTTGGGCACACTTGCCGGTCACGTACCGCCTCACTATCGACTCGTTCGAAGGTTTGCTGAACATTGACTTCACAAGCTTACGAGACGTGAAGGGCGCAAGTTGCAGCAATATGTGGAAGACGACGTAGTAGCGGACCAGAGACAAGTTGTTCTGGGTTAGAACCTCGCTGACCAGTTCGAAGATCTTGGGGTTGGCCACGTAGATCTCGTCGTCGTCTGTCAACTTGGTGCCGCTCAACAGGTGTGTGTTGAAGGCGGTCAGCCAGACACCGATCTTTAGAGGCTGAGCTTGCAAGTTCTTCAGCTGGACATAACTTGGCTTGCCTGCTGAGGAGATTGCAAAACGCGCTGAACGTCGTGGTCACTTCAGCGTCCATTTTCACGAGTGCGGCGGCAAGCATCGGCTTGGACCAACCGCCTGTCTGCATGATGCCGACAAACTCTTGAAAGCATTTAGCAATTGACATTGGTGACAGAAACTCTTTTGTGCCTCATCCAGTTAACGATTGCGGGGCTATAATTCAGCACAATGATTCTCCTGTTCTTGGCTCGTGGATCTGGCGCTATAAGGACCTCGAAAGAACGGGGACGTTCCAATTCATTGCGGCAACGACAAGCAGTTTTAGAACATTTTCAGCGGTCGGTACGTCCTTGAAGCTTGCGTGGCGGTTCAGCTTGTCCATGAGCGCAGCGGTGGCATCCAGTCCCTTGTCGTAGATCTTGGGTGCACAAGAAAGCTCAGAGCTGCTTTCTGCCTCACGGTCTGCTGTTTGTCTGTGGTTGAAGGAGTCCATCTTCTTCCTGCCAGTCTTTCTGCCAACGAATCATAGACTTTAGCCTGCGAAAAAGACGCAGTGGTTACCGTGGAGTTCTGGCACATTTTTCTTGCATTGTCCATTGTAAATCGTTCCTATACGAAGGTCTAAAAAACGCAGGCGCAGAGACGTAAAATGAATACGACAAAATACAGACGTTATTACCGACCACTAAAAGATATTGAGCATGCATACGTCAGAAATAGAGAATACTCCTCTTGCCAGTGACGTCCCCTTCCAAAGATGTTTGGATTCGTGTTCGACTGCTCTTCTCCGGGGCTGCTTTTCTTTTTTTTGTTTAACTATGTAAAGATGGTATAATCAACAGGGCGCGATATCAGATACCACGAACCAGCAATTGCCAGGTTTTCGTGTCTTTTTTAAGTCTTTAAGCTTAAAAGCTATGCTGAAAACTAGTACTGCAGCGAAATTTTCTGAGGTAGAGGCACGCACTAAACCAAACACTGCAAACATGGGTACTCGTCAATGCCCTGCCTGAGCAATGTGTGAAAATTCTCCAGTGTCGTGTTCGCGCTAACACTGCCGTGCAGTTGACAAGATAATGTCGTTAAAACAGGAAGCCTAAAACTCATCTACCAAAATGTCGATTGGGTATGTATGCAGCGCACCGCGAATCGTTTCTCCGCGAGGTCACAATAAAATCGAAGTGCGCAGCGAGGCAGCCAAACATAGTGCGACAGAGAAGCGCTGAAGGCACAGTGACTAGAGGCGATACTGTAGTAAAGTGCGACTTGATGAACATGCTAGGTACTTGTGCTGGGATTCCTTACCAAAAAAAAAAAAAAGCCATGCAAGTGTGGCAGCTAGTGTACACCTTGGCACTCGGGGCCCTTTGCCTTGTGTCACCCTCTCCTTCTCTCACTCTCTCCATTTGTGGCTCCCTGGGGACCCCAACCCAGGTGGGAAGATGCTGCCAGAGAGTGCACCCCCCCCCCCTCCTCATTCACTCCCGAGCATCGCAACTTATGCACAAAGCGGGGGAGGGGGGGGGTTTCGGTGCTTGAGGCTAAGCGCCGCCAGTGGTGGCACCCCCCCCCCCCACGGGATTGGGATGTCTGGCACCCGGGACCCAGGGCCCCGGACCTCCTGTTACTCGGCCATATAAAGCAAGCTACATTTGAGTACTAGGGGCGTAATCTTCCACAAGCAGGGAGGAGGTCATTGGGGAAATTACTCCGAAGGATCTGCTGCTTAAAAGAAGCAAGCTGACTACACAAATGAATTCGTTTGTTGGACACACATTAAAAAATTAGTAGGAACAAATAACAATTTGTGATGGTTAAGATCACATAAAAAGGAGGTGGGGACAAGATGTCAGTGTTGGACCTCACTTGGTGAGGGTTAAACATGAAACTAGACCATGCGTAAGTTCTTTTGTAACTTTAACTATTATTATCCTCGTCTAGTGATATGCTTCTGTGCGACCTGGCAGTTTCTTATAGAAACATCGATTCTCCGCTTCTCCGCTTCTCCGCTCGGTGTTCGACAAAGAACGTAGTGTTGGAAGCCCTGCGCCTGCACACGCAAGAGTAAGATGTCCCACCTCAAGAAGATGAAACTGGTCGTCGAACTCGGGGATGTGACTTCGGCCACAAACCTATGACGCATACTCGCAGAAGTCGTCGCGCGGTTCGCGGCTGTTCATGGGACGTAGTAAAGGTGCCTGGTCTCGCAGGTTGTAGCAGGTCAGGTTGGTGGCATGTCGGCCGCGTAGCACGAGTCACCCTGGTCGGCAGGAACGATGCCACTGCTGGGCGACTAAAGGCGAACAGCAGCACATTGAAGAACAGCAAGATATTTTCGCTGGCGTTCGCCACAGGTCTTGGCCTGGTACACTATCGTCGGCGGTCCTGCGGTGCCTGCGTTTCCAGCTCATCGTCGGTCAAAGGCCCGCATTCAGGGTTTGATGTTAGCAATTTTTTTATTTAATGTTTCTCATGGTGAGACAGTTCTAAATCTTAAATAAAGCGGCTGGAACTCGCGCGTCTTCGACTGGTGTGTGTTCTTTGGTTCCGGTGTTTAGCGTACGCATAAAAATTAACCCGCAACGAATCGCGTTACAGGAGCCGCATGCGTCACGCTGTTGGATGTCGCGATCCTGGCGGTTGGTAGTAGGAATGCTGGCGAAAAATCTGAACGAACGCAGGTCGCTGTCGTCACGCGTCCCCTGTTGTGCCTGCTTTGGTTTCCGTCGATTGCCTGGTTGCAGAGCGAGCTACAGCAGAACATTCGTCTGCTGTCCACTTCGCTGCTGTGTCACCGCCAGAATCGCAAAAGGCGACAACATGACACTTTGGTATTCAGTGGTACGGAGAAATCCCTTCTGCTGACGAAGTAAATGCACCAGTCGAAGAAGCGCTTCCAGATGCGAGCGCATACCAGAAGCGCTGAAGAGCGAGCTTTCCGGGGTTTGAGCGTCCCCGGCTAAGCCCCCCGCGGTCGTGCAGCGCTGCAAGCATTGTTCAAGAAACCTGCTCGCGTTTGTAGTCTCCATCTGCTCGCAAGGTAGCGAAGTAAATGCACGGTGACGGCCAGCACTTCTCCGTGAAAGCATAAAGCTTGTGCTGGAGGAAGTTCCAGTGAGCTGCCTGCTAGGGACTTTCAAAAGCGAAATAAAGAATACACAAAAAATAAAGAACTTAGCCTACTGGCGGAAGGTTCAACGGTTTCTTCTAGCCTACTTCTGAGTTCAATGCCCAGACCGCCGTGATGCATTGACATTTTGGTGATGCTTGCCCGTTCTGCCTGGTTTGAAACGCTGAATGATTGTGAAAGCGTGAGATCTTTCTTAAACTATTGCACACTATTGCCATCGCTAGCCTTAGATTCACACGTGATCATTTCCAAATTTCTCCGAGTGCAGTTTATTTATACGGGGCCAAAAACAGGTTTGCTTTTCTCTCTTAGAACCTTAGAAGTTAAAATGGGAGCGAATCCAATATGCTTAAATAACGACTGTACTCAATGCCAGACAACGTATACATGCCGTAGGTCAGCAAGTTTATAGATATATATATTCACTCTTTAAAGATTCCTTTTCCTCAACTCGGGGCCCTTCTGTTTTTTCCCAGAGGCTATTTTCGAGGCCTAAAACGTCATCTGAGTTGCTGCACTGGAACTGGAACATTTGACGCCCGGAAAGTGCCTGTCACTTAGCGCCCAAAATAAGAATCTTTGCTTTCCTTGTCACGTTTCAAAAAATTCGTTCGCTGATATGTTTTTTTGTTTTTTTAAAGCATACAAGATGGGTGCAATCATTTTCGTTATTGCTTTGTTGATTGGCGCAAGCCGTGCACATGCAAGTGGATTGTTATCTATTTAACTGAATGAATCTCAATACCAGCACCTAAAAAGGAAATACACGAGTTTTGGAAGACGCGTATGAAATTATGCTCGCGCTCTCCGAATTCTCGAGCTTTTTCATTATGATTTGGGTTAGAGCTTTATCCGTATGCTCGTGGTGTGTACGCGCGTTCACTATGAAACCCTCCCAATCAGAAATTTTTGGGAAATTAACTTTAAACACGCGCTAGATTGAGCTGCCATTGCCAACCTTGTTTTGTCTTACTGAGATACTGACACTGAAGCTGGCGTTGACGAGCCTAGTCTACAAAGGCCTTTGGGAGGACACAATAGCACCTAAAGTGGCAATAACCCGTCCTGCTGTGGCAATGATGAACTGAAGGAATGGTATCAAGATAAAGCAAAAACTGAAGGTTGTTCATGAATGATTGCAGGCCAGGGGGCGTCTGGTCGCCGCCATGTTTCCGCTCGTGTTGGCAAGTATGCGGGTTTACGTTTGCCAATGCTACATTCACGCGCACGCTGTACAGAGCGTTTGCATGTATGGGCATAGCCTCCCGGTGCTCTATCCAGAGATAGGGGAGGCTATGGCATTGGGCAACTGTGCGAGGTGCCATGCTTGCAATTGTTCTGGTCGATGGGTATCCTGTACATGCTACTGAGCTGTTTTTTTGCCTGCCAGATCTGGCACCGGCAGATTAGGCCTTCCGTGTGGGCAATGCACTGGGGAGCAATAAACTAGGCCACCCGGGCGGTCACTGCCACATCTACGCACTAAGTCATAAATTTGACGTCACATCAGAGCTGTGGTAGCAGGCTTTGCGAAACGGAGCATGCTGACGTTTTGCCTTTCTATAAATGGGTCTTCCGCATGAGCTTTCGTGCCAAAAGTAAAGTCCCTTCATGTTTCAAAAGCAGCGCAAGGTGCGTCGATGCATTATTTCACTTGTAACGTGTAGCCCTTTGGAAGACTATGGCGGCACAGCGCAGCACTGAGCAATGGCTTCTGACGCCATGTTCTTCCCAGTGGCGCGCACGTGTCCGGAGCATTTCCTGACAGTCACGAATGGCGCAATTTTCCCAGTGTGGGGATAGTGGGCTTAGCTAAAAGATCTTGTGAGCACCACTTAAAGCAGCGAGTCGGTGTATAAAAACTACCCCAGCCTAGAACCTGGTCCGGCATCTTCCGACGAGAGGCTGGGTCCTCTGTGCACAGATACACCATCTGCAGCCCCATCAGGTCGGCAGCGTTCTTGACAGACGCGTCGTACATGCGTACCTCAGTTCGCCCCCGGCGTCGACGAAACTCTGACGACTTTTCTGAGCTGCACAGGCGCGGACGACGAAGCGTTCGCATCCGACGACGGCTGTCCTAACGTCACCCAAGGCTGAGGCTAGAGCCTGTGTGAGCCAAGATGCGTACCAGGCCGCCAGTTGAAGGCGCCCCCTCGCGTCCAAATAGGGATGGTCGAAGTGGAGGACGGGTGGGAGGCACCGTCCTGTGCCAAATGGAGTACTGCGCCCTTTTTCCCTATTCTGGGACGTCACGACCGCGATTATTGTCATTGGAAGCGATCGAGACAAGTTCGACGGTGTTTGAAAAGCGCGGTGAAGCTAGCAATCACACTTATCGATCAACACCGTCAGGTGACAGTCTGACGTTTCTCTTTATTTTCGTCCACGATCCTACTCAAGTCACACAGAGCGTTTGACCAATCGTGGATGGCCGATCACAGCGACGCTTTTGGTCGCGCGTGTCGCCAGACCCATCAGTTGACTAGCTGGAAGGGTGTCAACGAGAACGGTCCCTCTCTGCCGCCCAGTTCTTTGTGTTTTGCGTTTGTCTGCTGGGGCAGTCTAAACGGGCGAAGGTATCGGGCCTGCGCCTGTACTGGTGCGGCCCCAAAGAAAATGCGGCAGCACTGAAATCAGCGGTCCCGCCTGTGGCACGTGCACGTACTACGCGTTAGTAATGGTCGGTGGGTACTTAT
>JAZHYW010058250.1:0-14562 GCA_037355805.1 Ixodes ricinus
CACTAAATGAGCTGCGCTTAGAGTATCGGCACTCCGTTCCCCGACATTGTTGCAGGCGCCGCCATATTGGGGCTTGTGCAGAGCAGACGCAACTGCAGATCGTCATGATTCAAAATTGCGACTTCCTCAGCATCAGATTCGGTGTTAGGAAGCCCATGTAATGTTGCTTTTCTCTGTCGCGGACTGTTTAACCATTTGTGGAGGACGGAAAGGCGTTTCCTGTGATTTCAGATAAAGCTTCAGATAACTGGCAACCATGATTTTAAGCCACAATATGGCCAAGTGTCGTTACTCTGAAGCGTAGCTATCTAGTGGTACCAGCCGAACCATTACAATGTCTGAAACTCGGCGCGTGTCCTGTGCCTTGCCAACCCCAGCGCGTGGCTGCCATCAACATTGGCGGCATATAATCGGCTCCAGATCACGTGGCCACTTGTTCTGGCTGCGAGTTGAGGGGGTGAACGCTGCTCGTTTTTCTTTCATTTTTTTTCTGCTACTTCGATTGCGTGTGGTGAAAAACGAACGGGTGCTTCGCACGCCATTAACGTCAGGGATCCGTTCTAAGCGGTATTCGCGCAAAGTACAAAAATCGTTGCACCGCTCTCTTAAACCAGTAAATTTCAGGACGACTTGAATCGCGTGGGCAGCGCGGAGGTTAAGTCCCCTCGGCAGCAGGCGCGGGGCCGCCGACGCGAAAGTACGAATGATAAGGACATCAAATACTTTACTAGGGGAAATATAAGACACTCCCCTCATTTGCACAAGACAGAACGACGGCCGCGCCGAATTCTCCCCTGGTGGAGTGGTTTTATTTGACGACGCCTCTTTCCCTACCCGCGTCCTCTCGCCTCCAGACCACGTGACCAGGGGACACCCTGGAATACGGTGCGGTGCGGTTGAAGGGTTGCCCGGACGCGAAGACGGCACTGCTCCCGCCGTCGCGCGTGTTTCCGCGGTTCTTCGTTGTCGTCTTTTCGATGTAGTACTAGCGAGCTTTAGTAGACCGTGTTTCCCCTCCACTGAGCTTCCTCCGCTACCCGGAACTCTACAGCCAAGGCCATCGGCGCGCAGGCGCAGTGGCGGTAAGTTCGTAGCGGAGGGTTAGGCGGAGGGGGAAACACGGTCTACTAAAACTCCCTATTCTCGGGGAGTGTCCCGTATTCCCCTATGGGAAGTATTTGAGGATAGCGTTCAGTGTTTTCGCGTCGGCGACCTTGCGCCTATACTGCACGAGTGGTGACTTTAATGCAGTCCCGCGCTTTCCACGTGCTTTACGTTGTCCTAATCTTGACTGGTGTGGGGTTTTCGATGACGCCCAGCAAGTTTCTAATTTTAATCATATGTTTATGTTCCCAAATAAAATGTAATTTTGTGATTGCAGTAAATTATTTTGCTAATTAGTATGGGTCTTTTTTTCGTCGTGGTTGGCAATTTGTCCCGGAAAGAGTTTATTTTTCTTTTTTTCTCATCCACTCTAGTTTTAGCGAGCGATTGCAACACCATCCTTTCTTTTCCCGCCATACGCCAAGGCGTGTCGAGGTTGTCATTCATTTTACCACCCACGATTGGTTTTTACCCGTCCAGAACTATCGAAAAGAAGATTATTGGAATATGCGAGTACAGAAGTATAATCTAGAATAGCTGGAAACGCGCAGCAATATGAGCGCCTGTTTCTCTTTTTTTTTTTTTTTTGCCCTCGCTTGGATTTTGAGTTTACTTTCCACGCATGTTTTTCTGACAACGTTCATAAAAATGCATGTCTCTCCAACCGCCTCGTACCAGGCCGCAAGGCGCAGTTGCATGAGGGCACGGGTACTATAGGCTTATTACCGATGTTACGCCGAAAGTGGGTGGAGAAAGCTCTATGCGTGATATATTTGAGCAAAAAAAAGTATGCTCGACAAATAGCTGGACGACTCAATCACCGATAACGAAGATTATAGGCTTCGAGAACTTGCGCGGTTTTTGGCAACCTTCCACCTTGCGGGAACCGCGCCTTGCAACTGTATGCAAGAGCTAATAAATGGCTTCCAAAATCGCGCGCCACCTCGTGGCTGCTATGCCAAATATCCACGTTCGCCCATGGCCTCTGAGATTTTTTTTTTTTTTTTTTTTTTTTTAGGGGCGCAGGGCTTTTTCTTGCGCCGTTCCGTACGCAGGGAGAGACTGAAAACATACATGGTAGGGAGTTTGTATTACAGAGAGTGTTCAACCGCTCGTATTTAAAATATTTATAATGCAATTAAATGCAAGGTGCAAGGGTGATCGTCTGCGAACGCCTCCGCCTTTCCTCCCGCTTTCCCCCTTGCCACGCAAAAACTTAGCGCATGCGTACTTTTGACAAATCCCCGCGAGAGCCGTCCATCTTTTAATTGCAAACGCATCCCCAAGGTCTGAAATGGACCCTGTCTATAGTCTAGGCCTCTATAGTAGGTGGCCCCCATGCACTTTGCGCCCCCGTGTGGCAAAAACAACTGCAAGCTGTTTTTTTGTTTTTTTTTATTGGGGGGGGGGGAGGTTTGTTTATATGCTTGGGTAGCCTGGCCTGCTGGCACGCAGGGCGAGTATGTTTGCTGGGTGGACAGTGAAAATGCGCTGGTTGGCGGAAATTAGACCCGTAGCTTGCTGCAGACAACCAGAACCGGTTCGCAAGAATCTGGAACAAAAGCCTGCCAAGCCGCCAGAGCACCAGCTTGACAGACTTCCGGACGCCACACAGCTCATGCCCTGGCGTTGGCGGGGCTTTTACAGCGGAGCTGTTAAGGTCTAGTTTCCCCAGGATCGTGTCCCCCGCAAAGAAATGAAGACACCGAACTCTGGACACCTACCGCCATCTATGAGAGACGGCGGCTGGCCACGTATCTGGTGGCCGACGCCGCTCATAGATGGCGACAGCCTTTCTACTCTGGTCTTGCCGACTTATGGCCGGCCATTACTTTCCGTTGTACAACTCCGCTGGTTGTACAACGTCAGAGTGGAGTCTGGAAAGTTTTTTTAGCCACGGCGCATTTACTACGTGAGAATTTTTATTATGTTTTCTAAGGCAATGCACGGAGTTTTTTTCTTGACGTTGTCGTTTCTCTCTACTGCTCTATATTTACCGAGAAACTGAAGGAGAAGAGAGAACGAGAGCACTCGGCGACGTCAGAGCGCCGACCTCTGGTTCGAAGGATTAAGGGGTACACCTAGAGCTAGCTACCCATAGTTTTCACTGCACTGTCGAGCGTGTTGGAACACGGAGCACCGGCGTCCGGAGTTTGTTCTTCGCGTTTCAATGCATATGACGAGTGCAGTGGAGACAAGGGCAGCTATAGCTTTAGGTCTACCCACTGATCGGTGAAATCAAAGCTCGGCGTTCTGACGACGCCGAGCCCTCTCGTTTCTACCTATCCCTCAGCTTCTACGCGCCTTGTCATCGAGCGCTAAAATGGTGCGATAATAATCCATCGAATCTTGCGCGCAATAAATACGCGTGCGTGCGACTTGCTTTCCTACAATCACCGACAGCCGTAATAAACGCCGGTTGGGGGCGAGTCCCGATAATGTTTTATCGTATCTCGTTGCAGCCAATGAGTTTCCGGCATTAGCAGATAAGCGTGCCGAACAACCAATCACAGAGCAAGAACCGTAAGCTTAATAAGCCATTTACCCATTGACTCTTCAGTTCAACCTGGTCATGCTTCCGCCAACTCGTCAAAGGCTGGAAGCATTCCATCAGGGAGGTTTAGTACGGATTCTTTAGATACCTTCGGTAACGAAACCCAACGGCGAAACGACGTATGCGCAAAGCTGTCGGTGGAGTACCGGGCATCGTTGTCGGTGTTATCAGAACGATCCACTAAAACTCGCTAATGATCGACAATAGGCGCGGTCAGGCACAACGGGGGCAGGTGGAAACTGTTCTTAATAAGGGCGGACATCACCGGTGCAGATGCCATAGAGACCTTGGGTGGATCGTTCCGGCACGTCCGATAACGATATCCGATAATGCTACATTGCGCGACGCAAAGACGTCGGCAAAGCAACAGGTGTCATTATCGGATTTATCAGGACGATGGACTAAAACTCTTTAAAGGGACAATGAAGGCAATTTAGGACATCTTTTTGGCGATTGAACTGGGTTCCAGGCACGTCTCAGGCCACGTTGCCCAAATTTCAGCCGAAACCGGCGCTTGTGTGCCGCGCAAATCAATAAAACAGTCGCGGCAATAATTGCACCGGGATCGACTGGCGCGACGCCCCGAGAGTTGCGGGAGAAGCCAGGAGAAGCGGAGCTCGCGTGACCGATGCGGGGCCAAGACGCGCGACGTCACAACGGCGCGTCGCGTCGCGCCGTTTGTGACGTCGCGCGCCTTGGCCCCGCCAAACGGGCTGACGCGCCGTTTGCGACGTCGCGCGAAGCGATCATCGCTGCCGCCTTCCCTCGGAATCTCCCCGGCGTCCGTCCTTCGGCATGCGGGCCGCTCGTTGCCGGCTGTGCGGTCTCCGTCGGGTGATAGCAGAGGCCGCCACGCACGTACTCCCGTTCCGTTGGTGTTCGGTTACCGAACGGAAGCTCGAACTCGCTCGCGAGAGCGGCATTGCCGTCCATGTTGACAAATTCGGCGAAACGACCGCGCCACCGCGCTGCTATAACCCACCGCGGTAACCAGAGTCTCGACGCGCTAAATGCTACCGGTACCGACAATTCACATGTGACGTCACCTGTACGTCACCTCCGTTTTCGGAGGCCCAAAAACGAGAAACGCAGATAGTTGAGTTTCGGTTTCTTCAGTTCTTTCGTAGATATAGAAATATGCGTCACAAATGTCTATAAAAATTTAGGCAGTATGCCAGGTTCCCAAGAAGCCTAAAAACACAATTTAAACAAATTAAATTAAATCGCCTTCATTGTCCCTTTAAAAGGAGTGTCGGATGATTACGTTCACGTGCTTTTTATTAGTGACTCGTTCTTGAGCGTTCTTCTCGTCGAAGTTCGAAATTTTATTGGCTGCGGAGTGATTATAAGATGTTAAAAACTCTCTACGTCCTTAATTTCTATACTGATTACACTGACGAAGCCTGGAATGGGAATGTTCAAAGACATTTGAAAGCAAATTCTTGAACTGCGAGCTTCTTTCTTATATACACTCTAAAAAAAAAAAAGGGAGGAGAAATGGAGGAAAAAACGATGTTCCACCCTGTCGCCAACAGAAGGGAAGAAATTGCCCCCGTTCCTCCCTTTCAGCGATTGAGAAGCAGCGCCACCTAGTGCTGCTCGTAAAAGGACGAAAATTCCTCCTCTATGTTCGTAGCAGCAGCGGCGGTCGAACCACCACTGCCGCCGCGAACATGTTCAATGACGGTGACGGCAACTTTACGGCTTGGTTGCCGTCACCTACAGCGATCCCACTACTGCCCATGCGCGGTGCTAGCGGAGGAAAAGCGGAGCTGCGGAGGCTAGCGGAGGCTAGTGAAACAAAAAAGCGAGGCGCGTAGCGCGGCGTGTGTCTCGGGAGAATCA
Organism: Ixodes ricinus; assembly: GCA_037355805.1. Classification (NCBI taxonomy): domain Eukaryota; kingdom Metazoa; phylum Arthropoda; class Arachnida; order Ixodida; family Ixodidae; genus Ixodes; species Ixodes ricinus. The sequence goes on from JAZHYW010058250.1 coordinate 5,504, forward strand.
CGCCGTATACGCCCGCTTCGAGATCGCGCTTGTTCATGGTGGATGAAAGCTTGTTGCTGTGATAAGCACAGGTGGCGATTTATCACTGGCATGGCAAGTACAACCACTTTTGTCGCGTTACTTGCTACAAGACAAGTCGACATAGTAATATATCCTTAACCAGCTCGCCTGCCTACTTGCTTTAACTTCAATGACAAATAAAGTGCACAAAAAATAAATCGTCTTGATTCTTGTTTTTTTGCGTGATTACGTAACTGTTAGAATTGCTGCTCTATTTGAGTCGACCCGTCTCTACGTTCCTACCCCCTCACCTCCGCGAGAAACGTATACTCTTGGAATAAAGCGTACGTACCATACAGCGAAAGATAATCCGTGCGGCGTTTATTTCAGTTCTGTGTCAAACAGAACATCATATCCCGTCGATAGGAAAGAGCACTGCGTTGCGACGAGCAACTACGTCCGACACAGGTTGTAGTCCGTCAACATCGAGGCCACAACCGGCTTGCGGCAAACACCCGTTTTTGAAAAACCATAGCCCCGCACAAGAAATGACACTGAAATGACGATTCGGCGAAGGACCGAAGCAACGGATCCGGAAAGCAAGGTCAACTATGCATTCGGGAAGAGTCCACTTGGAAAAAAGGGTAGTACAGACATTCCATTCTGGTTGCGGGGCGAAGTGGGGAGGGAGGGCGGTCCGCGGGCTTGAAGGAAGGGATGATTCGCCACAGCCGACGGTTCACCGCTGCTTTTTTAGTTTGCGCTGCGCTGCATCTCCTGCTACATATCAAATAACGCACTAAAAAAAAAAAATACGTCGCATTTTTTTTATGCGGTTTACTTTGTTTATTTACGCGTGGTTCCTCTCATGTCGCGAAACGAGCGCGGCTGTAGTGGTGTTAAAACCAGTAATACTGTTTCTTCGACAAATCCATTGAAATACTTGTGCAACTATTAAAATGATTCATTACCCCACCAAAACTGAAAATAAATTATACTGGCACTCAACACTACAATCAAACAATAGCTTCTTTGCAATATTCAGCACCAGTGTACTGCACTTAAACACTGCATTGCCAACATGATTCATCAAACTTATAAAGAATATAATTATTTAATTTTAGTTAATTAGCTTAATGATCTACATTTGCTTTGATCAGGGTGTTGAATTAAGAGATGGGGGCTATTCCCGGAGACATTTCAAATAATGTATTAAGTACGAGTAATATTTACTCCACCTCTCCGTGTTTATGCGACAAAGGATAGCAGTCACCGGAAAAGTCGGATTCAAAAATAAGGCTGCCATATATAGAGAGAGCGCGAATTTGGCGTTCGTAGAGAGGTGGTTCGCGTGTCACTGCGTTGTGTGGGGGTGGCGCTCTGCTTGTGTTCCGTGTATTATGCGTGTTCAGTGATGTATGTGTATCTACGATGTAGCGTTCAAAAAGTCGGGCGAGCTTAAAAACAAACTAGCGCGTCTCCGAATTTTTTTTTTTGCCGTTTTGAGCGCCATCTGGTGGAAGCTCTATCAATTACACGTGGGGAGAACGTTTCCTCCTTGGGAACATATTGGACACGCGAGTTCCTCCCTTAAGGGAGGAAGTACTACTCTCTTTTTTTTTAGAGTGATAGGGATAATTACTCACCGCACCGTTCACCCTAGGGTGCCTATACATGTAGCCGCTCCGCTTTAGGGTGGCGCAAACTTTTTTCCCTTTCCCAGATCCTCTGCTACCACCATTTTTTCCCACTTAATATTTCGCTAAAGGTAAACAATGTTGAGTTTCTGTGGTTTCGGAACACCGGCAATACAGTGAGGCGGCTTTTGTTTCCGTTCATAAGAGGAGTCGAAGGGTCAGCGGGATGGCGGTCGTGGTGGCTGTCGCTCTCTTTATTCGGGTGTTTCATATTTTCAAGTTGCGAGCAGGAAGTGTGCGTTGCCTTCATCGAAACGCGAGTTACCGCGACAAAGTAGAACGCAACAGACCGGCATTGAACGCCGAAAACCTCGGCGTCGGAACGAGAGCGGTGAGCGCACCCTAGAGCCCAACGAGGATTAGCGGCGTAGTCCGAGCACAACGGCCGGCGAGTTTGGCAAAATGGTCGACGAAAGCAGCAGAGATTGCCATGGTAACGACTCGAGGCAGGAAACACTGGTTTGTCGGCAACAGGTATCACAAACGTTATCGTCACCCTAAACAGCGGAGCGGCGGAAACATGTAGGCACCTCTAGCTCACCCCGGCTTCCGATTAAATGGTAGTTTGTAATTATACATACCGTCTAGCAGAGTAAGCAGAGCCGTTTATTCGTTAACAGCTGGAACATGCAAGCTCTCAATTCCTTTTATATTTATTTCTTATTTTGCGTCCACAAATTTTATTTTTGTGATGTTGCTGCGAACACGAACTCGTCCCATCTTGCGGAGCTCTGGAGAAGCTGTGATACACGGTCCTTTCGCAGGGCAGCCGAGCGTTTGGAAGGACCGAGGAGAGCTTTGAGCGCCGAGGCCAGGGTCCACCATTGTTTGATCCCATGCTCTGGTTGGACACGAGGGCTACGTCAGCATTCGGCGATGACTCGGGTTCCAATCACACGGTTTTCTGCCCAGCAAATAACAGCCAGCGTTTTTTAAAGGGATTTTGCTGAGTGGTCTAGCGCACACCAGCTCGGAGCACGTGGAGTCAAAGCTCGCGCTGCAGAACCCAGCATCCTGGGTTCAGTCCTCACGCCTGCCCGTTTCGATCTGGATGACCGGTGTGAGCTCGTATATCACTACTGCGTGGTGCACGTTAAAGACCCCAGGCTGGCGGTTGTACTGCACTGGCTGAATTGCTCATTTAAAGCTAAGAGACTCGTCGCCCGTTGAGGCAGACCAAGTTCTAGGCTGTATAAACATACGCGTACTTACAACCAATTATTAAGGGGATCTTGAAAAGCGTCTGTTAAAATCATCCCGTCCGTTTTTGTTTTGTTTTTTTCGGGGGGGGGGAGCTTTCGAATATGCGGTAGTTTGTGCAAGCTCTCAAGTGAAATGATGGGCTCTATATATAAGGTGGTCCTGAGCATCTACCGTCGAACACTTTGGGTACGTCACAGCTGCTCCGGAGCAGGTAAGGCAAAAGCTCGCGCTGCAAGACCCATGGATCCCAAGTTCGATCCAAACCTCTGCCCGTTTCGCGGATGAGCATCGCGACCGGGGTGCGGTCCTGTATCCCTGCTGCGTGACGCACGTTCGAAACCCTAGGGTAGCAGTCGTACTGCACCGGCTAAATTTATCGTCAACAGCGTAAACCAGTGCCGCTGTACCTCAGGAAGGTAGATCGACCGCATCCTGTCTATAGACTATAAACATGAACGTAATTTTATTTTTTACAACTTTGGGCATGTCGTTTTGTTCAGGCGTTCACTGCTAGGTTGGCCAAATGTTTCTCTTATGCCAAATTTAATGATTTCACGCCAGTCAGGAATATAAGATTTGAAGCACAATGGATGCAAATAGTAGTATCTAAGTTAAAGTGCCTCGACAAATGAAGTAGATAGCGAACATCCCTTCGCGCTCAACTTTATCGTGCTGTCTGCCTTGTGACCGGTCATATGAATCTATTGCATTACATTGTTAAATCTCCGCATGATTCTTTCAAACGCACTTTGAAAGACAAATTGCTGTCAAATGTTCAACCTGTTTAACTCAGCAATCTGATTACGTGACGCAAAAATGAAAAAGAAAAATGGTTCGCGTGTGTTAGTGAGCGCGCTGATTTCCGCCCCCTAAACGAAACGCCTCACGATATCTAGCTTGCCACTAATCTTATCTGGTATCTGGTTTTCTAGCACAGCGATATCTGGCAGGCGACACCTAATAAGTGCCAGCGGCGAAACCGGAGCAGCGGTAATTGCTTTCGCAGCTACCTGCTAACTGACGCCACTTTCATCTGGATATCTTGGCTTCTCTACAGCCCAAAGCATCGCACCACATCGAGTTATGGGTAAGTGAATATCAAACGAGAAATTAGCTGACTGTTCAATTCTGAAAGTCTTAATATTTTCGTTGTTAAAGCACCACCGGTCATCTTACTTATTTTGCACAGCATGGAAACTTTGTCTTTCGTATTTACGGTATCTTCGTTGATTTCACTTTGTGTATAACCACCGTGTCAATTTGCATGCGGTTATGAACGTTGCATGCGGTTATAAACGTTGTAATGAAATATGGAAGACCGAAGTTTCTAAAATTCAAAGCCGACTGTTCTTTTTTTTTATAAACGAAATTGTATACTTACCATACTTCGTTTTACCTGAGTTCAGACCACGGTGGAGGAAATACATTTAGGTGATGACTCTGGCCGCCCTTCCCGCAGGGAGCGAGGCGACCAGATCGTGTTCGGAGCTAGCCTCGAACCAGGAGTAGTTAGGGTATTATGTACTTGGGCTAGTTGGTGATTCATATTGCCATGGGTGAAAGCGCTAAAACAACAGACAAGTAAAAGAAACGCTGTGTGTTGTTCGTTCTTTTACTTGTCCGCTGTTTTTAGCGCTTTTACCCTCGGAAACAGGAGTACTTAGTTCCGAGCCGCCGCGGAGGGCGCTGAGGTATGAGCATCGTGAGTGTGAGGTCTCTCCTCGGCGGCCACGGTGTCGGCGGCGTGGCGTGCTCGCCTTTTCGCGGTGTGGTGGTAGTGCGCGGCCAGTGGCTGGCCCCTGTGTTTTGTTTTGGTGCTGTGTCAAACACAGGTGCCACCATCGTGCACGAAGGTGAGCCTTGATCCGAAGAAGAAGAGGAAGAGAACACAGATTTACGGACTCTGGCGACCGGGTGGCGGCGTGGCGGCGGTGAGGTACAACAAGAAGCGGTGAGCGAGATAATGCGAGAGTGCACTGCTGGGAGCAACAACCGGAGCGGTCGGTTTAGGAGGGATTCCATACTTGGGCGCCATCTATCCCCGTCTGTGTGAAGCGTGGTGGGTGCGCCGATCATAATGTAGCTGCCGCGTCGTACAGGGAGTCATCATCACCCAAATGTGTTTCTTCCACCGTGGGAACAACAAGAAGCGGTGAGCGAGAGAATGCGGGACCACCGCTGGGGGAAAGAAGCGGGGCGGTCAATTTGGGAGGTACCCGATACTTGGGCGCCATCTATCCCCGTGCGAGTGAAGCGCTCAGTGCGCCGAACATAATGTGGTCGCTGCGTCGGACAGAGAGTTATCACCTAAATGCATTTCTTTCACCGTGGTTTAGACGCAACCTAAGCTACGTGCTCATGGGACCAATCAAACAGTGTCAAAATTGGAAGTCGCTGGGCCTTTTCTGTACAAAGTAATAGAACTATACGTACAGAAACATGACGAACACCATGTTTATGCGCTTTGCTTCTGTGTGATTGGTCCCATCGGCTTGTGTAGTCGGCTGCGTCCTAACGCGAGGTGAAACGAACTAATACGGGCTTACAAAACGTAAAGCGTGTCCTTATATCTGTTCGCGCCTCTTGCTTGGTGATATATAACTTTTTGTAATTTGCGTTCTTGACAGTTTTTTTTTTACAATTTTATTGGATGCGAAACGATGATTAGACTTTTCAAACTCATCACGCCTTGTGCTTTTTAAGGGCGGGCAACTGGGCAATTGATCGGTTAACACATCGATAAATCTGTTAATGCTTTAATCGCGATTAATATTTTTAACCGATCAATCGGAAAAACTTGGCGAACCAAAAGGAAAACCTAAACGCCTTCACCACGCCAAACGGGTACCAGAACACTACATCAGGGGCAAACTTTAGGATCGGGACTAGGCAGTAGAGGCAAGATTCGTAACTCCAGAGAAGCGCGGAAGGTTACACATAGCTGACGCAGCCTTGAACGGCGTACGAGTTTCCGTTTAGCGCAGCAGAGACTATTTTAAACGATCAAAGCAGGTCTCTGTTGACATAGTATGCATATGAGCCCTTCGCCTCATGCAGCTGGAGTGTGAGTGTCTGCAGCATCTGGGAGTGTGAGTGTCTTTGAAGAGTCCTCAACTAAACATCAAGGTTCATTCATAATCAAATTGGCATATTCCGCTGTTTATCACAGATTAAAAGCAGTAAATTTCCACTTTTAAATATGTACGCATGGAAATGAACAAGGCCGATTAATCGAATAATTAATCGACGAAAGGATGGCGATTTATCGAGATAACCCTTTTAATCGACGCTCCAGCCCTAGTGTTTTTCCTCAGCCACAAGTGACTATTGTCCTAGTGTTTCCATGCTCGTCTTGAGTATTTGACCGCTCAAGAAATTATACACTACAAGTAATGATGTCGAGAACTATGTTTTTCCTGCAGGCTGTTTACTCGTGGCCGCCGCTCTTTGCTGTTCCGGAATTTTGGCCATCGCACAGGCGCGCTCGTGTCCGGAAGCTGCGGATTTTCTTCCCTGCACGTGTGACATTGAAGGCATCAGCTGTGGGAAGGCCAACTCAACCTGCAGAGTTGAGAAAGGCCTTCCAAACCGATGGACTTAAAGAACACACGGAGCTTTGGATCCAAAGGAGCACTGTGGAGTCATTTCCGCCCGGTGTTCTTGGAGACTTTGTCTTCAGAAATATATACATCGAAATGAACGCCAACCTGACATCCTTCAACCTCTCATCCCTCAACAAGTCGCGGACCTTCATCATGAAACTGAGTCTGTTTGGAAACGCACTTACAACGTTCGCATATAGTGGGTAAGGTATAGACCTTTCCAGGCAGTCTCGAACGAAGCGACTTACAGCGCGCGTCCCTGGTTTTGGAGAGGGTACGCTGCAGCGTTGCCCGACCGCGCTGAGCTGTGGGTTTTTCTAATCAGTGTGGCTGTGCAGCCCGGCGTAGGCGTCACTTCTGGACGTGCTGGTGGAGGCTAAATATCCGCGTTCTGGCCTACAGTATTTTGTGTTCTATGATTAACAGAATTTCTCGGGGTTTTCAAGAATGCATTGTACTATTCTTGGGAACAAAAAACAAAGAAATGAAAGCTGTTTCTCGGTGCAGGTCCGTGCGCGACAGAACAAGTTGCATTCTGGAATGTTTGGTTTCGTATTAGGTTTATCTTTTTTGCGGCACCATACACTAAGCCAAGTCTACCACAAAGGTCTTAACCGTCGAAAATATTTGACCACACAGGATAGTCCGAGCTGCAAAGCGCATGTTCCTCCCACAACATGACAGTTCAACGGAAGTCTCATCAATCGGAACAACATATATTGTACTGCATCCCCCACGGTGCCGCGTTATCCGAACAGGATTTGAGAAAAAGGTCTCAAATAACACAGCATATCCACTTACAGGTGTCGACGATAGTCACTCACGACGATCGTACGGAATCCGGCGTGTTTTGGGGCACGTTTTGAAGAGAGCTGCTTTTTTTGAACAGCATCGAAGCAAATGAACGAACATGTCTATTCCGTCCCCCACAGCCCGGACCCGACCCTATCCTTGCAATTTTTTTTTTTTTTTTTTTTGCGAAATTTGGCACATGTGCCGGGAAGGCTTTTTTTGGAGATTATCTCTAACGGAAATAATCGTCAAGAACGTCAGAACTGCCTGCGTCGCAGGCTGCGTGACGTTCGCTCTCTTCGTTCACTTGCTGCGGCGGCCGAGCAGGCTATGAACCCTGGTATTCCCTGGTTCTCACAGTAGAGAAAATAACATCGCAAAGGGTAAGCATCCTAAACAGGCAAACAAAGTGTGAACCTCCAAGAAAAGCCGGCAGGACTTCAGATATGGCCATCGTGTAGCGGGTGAGAGCCGCTGACCGGGTTTCTCTAGACTCAGGCGGGTGGCAGAAATGTCTGGCCGATAGGGGGTCGCTCGGTCCGCAAAAATGGCGGCGGCCGGAGTCTCTTTTTGCGCGGTCTATATCTTCAGCCTCCCTCGTAGGGGAGAGAGTTCATACCCTCGCGGAAACTATGGTCCCTTTCTGGAATCTCCAGTCCTCACTACTTTTTCAATGTTTCTTGCTTTGTCTTGGGATTCGAAGATTGCGAGCTAGAGCTGCCACGCGTTGCATCTAACATTCTGGCAGGCGGGGACAGACAAAACTTTCTTAGAGTGCCACCAATACACCAAAAGGCTGTAAAGGACTGTTCTAACTCCGTGCAGTCAGCGATACTGCACACATAATTAAGGCAAATGGTTGCGATTACGTCGCTCATAATTTTGATGTCTCAGCCAGTTCAAATATTAATGAGCTGGCACGTCAGAGGTTTTTCCTGAAGTTATCTCTAACGGAATGAGAAAGCTTGACAAATTCTAAAGAGGTTTAAACAAAATGTTAAGTTAGCAATGATTCTGAGCGTAGGAGTGCGCGCCGTCTCACATGTTGCGCTTGTTTGGCGAAATCCTTTGAGGCTCATATTTAACTTTGCTGACTTCACTCAAAGTTATTACCAATGCGCCCTATAAATTGTCGTTTCATACAAGTAAGCGTAGTAGCAGTGAAACATATATAATGCGATAGGAACGTTTTAATTAAACATACCTGCATTACACATTAAAAAAATTATTTCTCCCAATGATATGACTCTTGCAATATTTTACTAGGTGATAACAGTTAATTAAAAACATTATACGACTTTTCCTGATCACATTTCCAGCTCTCGCAACCTTCAAACCCGTTGTTTCATCTTTATGTGTGTTTTAGGAAAAACACTCAAGAGTATTTGCAGTCGCTAAAATATAGAAGTTGTTTTTAAAGCTCACTTTTAAACTTTCTGTTTTTATCCGTCTTTTTATTAACAAAACGACACTGGCTGATAGATTCAAGCAACACTTGAAACATTATTGTAGCAGTATGTTTTTTAATCGGCGGTACACCGCAATAATTTATTTTTTAAGTGCACTAAAATTTCTAGGTTGGTTATTAGTATAGGCTAAACAAGGCAACAACATGATTCTTCACACAAGTAATGGGATTATTAGAAGTGGGTACCGTTAAAGCCATGCTGAATGCAGTGAGCTTCAAAGAAGCTTCACACATGCTGTTATAAAAAGATACGCCGCACGGCCAGTGTTGTTGTATACATGTAACTGAACGAAGCAA
>JAZHYW010058253.1:0-11539 GCA_037355805.1 Ixodes ricinus
TGTCCTCCCACACATACTCTCCTCCCCTGACCAATTTGAAACTCTCTCAAGTGCGCGGATACAGATAAATTAGGAAAACACACTGGCTCGCGCGCATTCTTACCACAGTAACATCCGAAGTCAAACAAATGTTCCGAGCGTCTGAAAACGCCATACACAAAAAGCAATCTGAAATTGTTTATCGTCATACTTCGATGTTTATCATTGTTTTATTATAAAAAAGAGTCCGAAAGGTCATTAGGTATAATCCAGTGCAACACAGTTAAAATTTTCCCATTTTTACACAGTTCATTACTTGCCATTTTTATCGTCGGGAACGCAAGAGGTTTCAGTGAATCAATTGTCTCTTTAAAATCACAGTGTACAGGGAAATATTTGTCTCCTCAGATAGGGACGGTATTGTTCTACTGGTCAGGTGCCAGTGGGAGACGATCCAGACAATCAGCTCAAGTATGATTGCGTGCTTCTCTCTGCCTCTGGCAAAATAAAATACTGTAAAACCCTTTAATTTTGCGGCCCCTATTTTTCGCGAATCGGTCACAAAGGACAGAATCGCGGCCACTAAATTTCGCGAATTCCAGATGCCTGCATTGAAATTCTTAAAGATCGAAATTTTCGCGTGCCCATAAATTTCGCGAATTTTTCAATTCGCGAAATTCGCGAAAATTAAGGGCTCGCGAACATTAAGGGTTTTACAGTACGTCAAAACGTAATAAAAAACATTCGCGTCAATTGGCGATTAACCATTCTGGTGAATCAGAAATGAAACACATTAATAAACAGACAGCTCGATATCGTTTTACACAAGCAACTAAAATTTCGAAAAATGTGCTCTAAAGTGTTGTGCGGTGACCTCGGGGACAGAAATACGTTCGAAAAAACATTTTCCACTGACTTTATGAACGAATCGAAGCGGAGCTGGACGCACTGGAAAACACCAGCACGTGTGAGAAGGCTTACATTTTTTTGCACAATCTGAAAGCAGAAAAAAATGAAGCATTAGGAAAACTCTCACGGCACCAAAAATTAAAATGCCAAGTGAAAAACTGTGGGCGAGATACTTGAGAAAACAGCGGCGTGGTGGGAGAGTAGATATATGGTGACCTGCAGCACAATCTAACATTCCAATCCAATAATGAATACATAAAATACTGGAATGTGTTGAAGAAAGTAACAGTTAAGATGCAAGATTATTATAATAAACCAGGGTTGTGCCACCAGTCTTAATGTTTAATAGCCACACCAGGTATGTACAATTGTAAGTAGTTACCAACAATAATTAAACTCTTCAGTGTTTGGAGTTAACGTGTGAATAAAATGGGTCAAACATAATATAGAAACCATTATGCTCGTTGTTTTCCTTCAAGGGAAAGAACAGTATTGCCGCAGAAAATGTTTATTAATTTAGCTTCCTTTTAGGGCTCGGGGGGGGGGGGGGGTTGTTTCGTGAGATCTTGGTACATTTTAGGTATTGCTTGGCTCTATTTACATCAAATATTTATTATCTCTAAATAAATCACCATATTACTGATAAAAAGTTTGGATAATATAGACCTATATTCTATACCACAAAACTTTCAGCCTTTCCACTCTGGTGAAGAAGGAAGACCAGCGAAGCTGTACGATGGTGGGACGACCTCAAGGACGACTTCTCGGACGACTTCTTGGACGACCTCAAGAACGACGCCTTGAGGACTACGTCTAGGACGACCTCAAGGACAACTTCCAGGACGACCTCAGGGACGACGTCTAGGACGACCTCAAGGACGACGTCTAGGACGACCTCAAGGACGACTTCTAGGGCGACCTCAAGGATGACTTTTAGGACGACCTCAGGACAACCTGTCTAGGGCGACCTGAAGGACGACTTCTAGGACGACGACTAGCGAAATTCAGCCTTTCCCCCTGGTGAAAACCAGAGTGGAAAGGCTGGAAAGGTTGCCGCCATCTATGAGCGAGGCCGGCAAGCCGGTTGTCTGGTTGCCGCCGTTGCTCATAGATGGCGGTAGCTGTCCAGAGTTTTGTGTCGAAATTTGTTTGGTACCGGACACGATCCTCTGGAACCTAGCCCTTAACAGCTCCGCTGTAAAAAAGAAAGGACGCCCGTCAAACGATATTACATTGTTTTCGACTGATGATATGGTCGTGCCTTGAAGTCGAAGAGGGGTCCTCGCAAACTTTTATTGTAACTGATTTAAATCCAATTTCGTTCTCCACACTAACAGCCACCTATTAACTATTTTCCCAAATCGGAAGTCACTGTACCGTTTTTCTCGAAGTAACTTTGTTATCTGAAATGAGAAGCCGAGTTGTTCCACCGTCTACACCGCAAACGATTCGTCAGATGTTTTAATGTGGAGGCATTTTAAGCCTTAATCCGCGGTCTACAACAAGTTTAAGGAAGTGAAATAAATGCTGGACAAGCTCACCGCGCCAAAGAAAGAAATAAAACACTCTCGAAAATATCACATCCATGATGTGTTATGCCAACTTATCAGCGCTTTAAACCTCTTCAGCCTTTCAAACCTCCTCAGCCCTTCGATCCTTTAGATCCCCAGATGACTCTGAACTATAGACCAAAAATGCAGTTTAAAAGGAGTTTGAAAATGTTTTTCATAAATTAGGTTTTACATGCATGTCATAACTCAAATAACCGATAAGAACAATCGTTTATTCCATCCTGGGCGCAAGCAGCTGTAGACAAAAGCTATCAAACCACATAAGGACAACCTTGTTCTTTGTGGCGAAATATATCTTTCGAGGCATTCACAATGCCGTTGTGTAAATTCCTCAGATGTACGGGAGTTAAAACATAAACTGTTTCTCGCATGTTTAACAAAAACCACGAACAAGTAACCAATATCCGGAGCCGTTGAGAAATCCTGAGCACAGTCGCGGTGTCGTCCATGGTGCCGTGGCAATGGTGTCCTCGACGTTGTTCGCTCGCTGGGTGCTTCTGAAGCCGGGCAAAGGAAGAGACGCAAGAAACAGACCACTGAAAGAACTTCTTGACGCGCACACCCAGCTTCTCTAGAAGATAGGTCCCACGCATGGAATGGGAAGCCGACACTGAGCGTCTGCTCGTTGTTACGAGCAGACCCAGCTTCTGTGTCTGCTTATGGGCAACCAGCTTCTGACGAAGGACGTACTAGGACTGACTAAAGGAGGTTATTTTCAAGCAAACAGAAAGGAGACCCCTCCCATTTTTCCACTCACCCTCTCTCTCTCTTTCTCTCCTGATCGAGGACTTGGCGTCCTTGGGCGACCTTAGTTCACCTCGTGCAACACACACACGCAAACACATACACGCAAGGAAACACGCAAAATATATATATTTTTTATTGATTGAATGAGCTTCGTGCAGGTTATACATGATACGTAACGTACTGGAAAAAGACAGATTATAGGAATATTGGTATTCGCATAACCATTATTTGTTGTTTATTAAATACCTATTTTGAATCCACGGCCACTGAATAGCAAGTTGTGAAGACTATAAATCATGCGGATTCCGAAATATTGTTTATTAGGGTAGTTCAAACGTTAATGTTTCTTTTCTAACGTTGTTATGTTTGACAATTTATTAACTCATAAGTGTACACACCAGCGAGAAGTTATACAGCTCAGAACGTGCATATTCGTTTCCTCAAAATGTAAGAAAGAACGCATTATACTCACGAGTGTTTAAGATGGCGCCTGGCAAAATAGTTTTAGAGGAATGATTTGTATGCTAAACTTGCATCCCTAATTTAGATGCAGTCTAGTTCAAGTCAAGTCTGTTTACTTCCCTTGTACTGAGTAATGTAGTTTCTAAGTTTTTACCATTATTTTCATATCAAAAATTTGTTTTTACTTAGCTATTGACGTCTTAGCGATAGGGAAAACTTTAACGCAAAGTAAAATAAAAATCACATTTGCTTGTTTTATAGTTTAGAAAAAAGGCAAGTCATTGAGAATTTCTGAAGGTATGCTGAAGTCAATGGAAACATTGCTTCGACAACTCAGCGTTAGATGATTTTCGTCGCAATGTCTAAATCTGGCTCTTCCTCATTTCTTCTGCTTAGCGTTACTGAGAGAAGACAGGTTTTAGTTGATTATCATATCAGACCATTTGCAACTACATATATATATATATATTAATTTTAGGCAGGTAATTTTAAGAAATACACTTAGGTACAACTGGATATGGCGTTTGGAGGGAAGAGTGCCAAAGTATCGTTGAAATACTTGGATGTTGAACTAAAATTAGCGCATATGAATAACTAGAGCCCAGAGCGATGAACAGTTAAGGCATCCCCATCCCACCCGTGTCCGCGCACTTTCTATCCTCATCCGAACCGCATATGTGAAATTCGGAACATCATCTGACACGGAATCCGCGCATTTATTTTGCAACACAAAATGAAACGTAAATAAAAAAAAAGTTTATTTCGATAGACCTAATAAGTGTTTTGCTTATACTTTTAAACAAAAATAATATTTCGTGTCTGAATACAGTAAGTCATTTTCCTTTATGCTGTTTTATCGTATTTATATCATACGCGGTGATGCTTTCAGAAACACTTCGAATGGCTTGAAAGGTGATTGCAGTCATCAGGTCGTGCTGTTAGTCTGCGACATTCTCTCTAGAAGATAAGCTTAAAAGCAAGCAAATCTTTTACAGCGAAGCTGTTTATGGCTAGTGTTTCGTAGATTTTTCATGTGCGTGAACAAAAACTCAGGTCCCAAATTTCATGCAAAATCGCTTCATTCCATGCAGAAGCTTATACGTCTCATCACTTGCATATGCATTTGCAGTACATTGGTTATCAATAAGGACCTTTTTCAAGATCAGTAGACTATCACGTAGATAAAAAAGGTTATTCAAAGATTTGACGTTGTTCGACCAGCCTCGGCCATTTCTACGCTCGCACCACCCTCTCTTCGTTGTCGTTCCAAGCGCTTGCGTGCCTAGTTTCCTCTCCTTATGCTCGCCCTGGGTGGCACTCCCGTCGCGCGTGTCTACTTTCCGCCAGGTGGCGGTCCTGTCGCGCGTGTCTAGTTTCCTCCTGCCCCTCGGGGCAGAGGACTTTTAGACGTCGGTGCCAGTGTGAAGACGCAGCTTTACATGAGATGCGCAGGAGTGCACGCACGTTGCGCCTTTTTAGACACGGGGTCGGAATTGCCCGTGCGGAGAAAACCCAGAAACGCGTCCAAATCGAGCATCTTTTCGGAACGCCGTAAACTGCTGCGCGTGCCTTATATAAATGCACCGGGAATGCATTTAGTGGTTTTCGATGATGCCCATCAAAATTCTAATTGAAAGCATCCTCTTAAGATCAATGATTAACAGTGTCATTACTCAAACCTAATTAATTACCCAACTATCTTGAAAGGTCAGAAGTTTTCTTAATAAACCCTTTTATACAGACCACTATTGCACCAATCCTTTTTCTTTGAGATGTGGTTTTCGCAGGAGCGATGTTCATCCCAGTCATGCGCTGGGGCTGGCAAAGAATAAAGCGTGGGTTAAGCTTCAGTGTTCGGCTATCCCCATCTTTGATTGAGCATGAGCCATTGCCTGAATGTTTGGCTATGCTAAGTGTCACGAACCCGAGCACTTGACTTGGGTTCATGACAATCAAGTACGTCCCGGTATCACGTGTCTCGCGGTGAGAAGTCTCGATGTCATGTGACTTCATGGTATCAATTACGATAATAAATATAGCTACGTTCTCAGTTTAAGACGATCTGACGCAGAGTCGCGTGACTGCCCGCGCGACTTGAGATATTACCTGACAGCATATGTTGACACCATGACGTCGCGTGACCACGTCACACATGATTAATCAAAGTGTCAACAAAGGGTGACACGAAAACCCACAATTCATCATATATTCCAATTCGGTATAGGACAATTACACCAGTACATAGAAGTACAGATATCAATTTTTATTTCTCAAGCATTCATTTCGTAATACAAAAAGGAGATTACCTTGAGCAGTTTTAAACCGGTTACCGTTATATTTTTTCCAGTTCAGTTTCGGTTCAGTTCCAAGATGGAGGCGAAGATTTCGGTTCGGTTTGGTTCCGGTTGGGCTGAAAATAACAATTCGGTTCCGGTAAGACAATCTGGGCGCAGCGCCCCATGACTCGCCATGTTTGCGCTTCATGGGCTTTTATAGAAGCTTCGGTGTCATCTATATATATATATATATATATATATATATATATATATATATATATATATATATATATATATATATACCTTTCATATTCAGCAAGATTCGGCACCGTCATCTGTCGCTCGCGCCAAGGATAAGTGTCGATACCTTTTATCACTTTCTTAATACGCAAATAGGCCGCGCATAAATGTAATTTCGATTTTTTTTTAGGATGCTTAAGGTTGGTAGATTGAGTTATGACAATAAAATAATAATCTAAAACACAATTTAGTGCCCGTGTAAGGTGAAATTAAGTTTAGCGGTAGTGCCGTGGGTTTTTACATGTATGTTTACCATAAGTGTCTTGGGTTTCCACATGTTTGCTTTAATCATCTCTTTTATCTTGCAGCTATTTTCACGTGGATGGAATTATAATACGGACGCACCTCGAGGGAGACCTTTTTGCGCACAGTGACTGCTTTATGACGGGACCAAGTGTATACGAAGGAAGTTTAAACAAGTTTGAAGTTGCAATTGTGAGACCACTTTTTATTTTGTTTGGGTTAGTGTAGATAAACAAAGGGTGGCATCTTTTGTCCGCCCATGGATAACTTCAGAGAGTAGCGCATTATAGTTAAAGGGAAGCTGAAACACTTCTTCATACAAACGAGTTGTCGATTCTGACGTATTTTTATCCCGTGAATCTGAACATCACGTGCGTTTTCCCCAAAGATGTAACTAAACGCGAGAAAACACGCAAAAACTAGTCGTGACGTCATACTAGGATTTTTGGGCCACCAAGAGCGTGTGGCTCGTGTGGGCAGTGCGTGCAATTGCAAGCTTGCCAGGTATATTTTTCCGCCCTGACGCCAGTCGTGACGTCTATTTCTGACCTTTTTGAAAATAGCAAAGACTGCGCGTGCATAGATTTGAAAGGCGCTAAAGATGCGCTAGAGCAGAGATTTCGAAAACTCCTAGTATGACGTCGCTCCCCAAGAAGGAGGGGCTTCAGCGGTACTTTAAAAATCAATTTCTGCAGCCTCCGTGCACCAAATTGAAAAATAATCTCAATATTCGTGATCTTGAAGGTCAAAAGAGACGATTTAGGTGTTTTTTTATATAGAAAACTGCTTCAGTTTTCTTTAAAGGGATGCTTTTTGGCAGTAGTCGTTAGATGGCAACATTGATTTACAGTGAATTTGCACTAGTCGTAACCTACGATTAAAAACAAGCTAATGACTGACAACTTTAAATCTTGAAGTGGCTTCTGGATTCCATGGCAATGTAATCATTGGGTAATAAATAAAAACATTAAAGCTGAACTGTACTTTTTTTTCAAACTTTTTTCTATTTAATTGTACCTTGGTTTTCGCTATAAGAATATCTGACGCCTGGTATACATGAATACACAAATAATTTTGCCTAAAATATCTAGAGAATGAAAAAAAAAGTTTGACAAGCAAAGGAGGGCAGTCACAGTAACGCATAGAGCTGGTGAATTAAAGTTCGGGGGCAACTGATACCAAAACTAAGACCCTGCACCTAGGCTTTGCAAAATCAACTCATATACCATAACTAAAAGGAGTGTTTTGCTTGCTCTTTTTGCTTCGGCGACTTTGTCGTAAAGCAATAAAGTAAATTAAAAGAAGTTGGTATTACAGAACGTTAGTCTACACACGATCAGTCGCAGTGAAGGACGCCTATTATCAATTCGAGTCATGTAGCTTGCGGGACATTTTGCTATGGTCCATCTTGTAAACCAGGCGCCGTATGGGGAGCAATTTCTAGCTTTTCGTAATAATGTCACCGGTGTTTTCTTACGGTACACACCAGACTAAAATAAGAAATACATATTTTGACGCGAGAGAACCTTAATATGTGTTAGTGTACCATTAAAGAAACGATAAAGTGTTTTCTGAGATCATCTATTTAATATTATAACTCACTCTACAGGCTCTAGGTTGTTTAGAAAACTAATGAATACATTTTACGCCTCCGATTTCCAAATCAAAAACAAGATTAGAGATCACGACACGCCCGGTTTTCTGCGACTCAACGAAGAAATCAGATAGTTGCATTGCACGTGAAAGTTCCATTCGCTATTTATTAATACCCGCGTGTTAATGACACCCAGTGAAAAAATTGAAATCCGCCGTGTCGCGCTGCAAGCGATAGCTAACAATTGGCAGTTATATTTCTGATGGTGCTTCCTGGTTTCTGAAACAAAGTGCCAAAAAGGGGCATGTAGCCATTTTTAAAAACACCTGTAATGAGGAAAATCGGACGCATAACTCACTCTGATCGTTGGTTTTTTGTTTTTGAATGCTTACAGCCCGCAGATCCAGTTTCGTTCAAGATCAGAACGTATGAAAAACCACTTTAATGGCTTCGATAACACTTCGGAGTCGCATAAAGCATTGTCGAAGGCAACGCGCGCATGCTAGAGACGAGAAACATAAAAATAGACACCCTGCTCTTCTGGTTCTGTCGGTTCTTTAAAGCGTGTTGAACCACTCGACCAGGTTCGCCGATCTTTGAAACAATCCCGCAATTACTCTACGAATCTGAATAGCAGATGTAGCCCTCGGCTGTTGACTTCTTAAAGCAGTAGGTTTACAGCGCCAGCGAACCTCAGGACATGCGCAAGCGTAAAATGTGTAGATCGGTAAGTCCGTGGCCGCTAACCAAACATAAAAAAACACGTTAATCTTTGCTAGGAATTGAAACCCGGTCATGACCGACCCACACGGCGCAGCGATTTGCGATTTTCGTTCGCGTACCGTGTACCATTTCACAGTCACCCATTCGTGCGATCCGTTCCTCGTCCGCGGACGCCCAGACTGAAATGGCACATACCACATGCAGCTACGCTCAGATGGGATATGCTAGGAAGTTCAAACGTCGCACAGAAAAACCCGTTCTTCCTTTCGCGTGCCCACTCCAAAATGGTAAAATAAGACGACTCGTGAAGCCTCTTCTGAAACCCTAGCGAACAGGGTCGTGGCACCATCTTGCAGTGCACAGCGTGCTGCTACAGGCAGAGAGACTGAATAGGACGAACGACCCAGGAGACCTTGCAGATAATACTTTAAGGAGGTTGCTTATTAGCCCCCTAACGTCTTCAACGCCACCTGCTCCACGCAAGATACAATTCAGAGTTATCGCGCACTCGCACAGCACCGCACATCGCCTCAAGGGACTCTGATCTCAATTCGAGGGGAGGGGGGGGGGTTGTCTCTAGCTGCAACAGAACCTCCAACAGATGTGCAGAATGGTTACTGCCCCTCCAACCCCACATCTATGCAATGGAAGCACGGTCAGCCGTTCGTAAACAATAGGAAGGGGGTAATTTATTCCGTTTTCTTTCGTGCGGAGGACAATGTATAAGGCGGAGTGACAGCTGCTTAAGTGAACCCCAGAGGAACCACACGCGAGAGGTGACCGTGCCCCTGAGTACTCCGCACATCCAATAGTAGTTCAACGTAAAAGGTGAGAATACGAAAATACCCGGGAAACAGGAAGGCCCCGCCAAATATTTCGCAGGGAGGTAACCGAGTCACTCACAATGAGGAGCACGGTGACTAACTACTCTACGGCCTCTCTAACCCTTTCAGACAGGGAGTGTTCTATCCTCCGTCCCGAGCTGGGCAGATGACCGCGGTGGCCTTGAAGGTTGCACGCGAATATTTTTGTGCTGTGTTGCTAAGGTTTACAAACTTGGACAAAGAAGGACGAAACTTGCACACGAAAAGCGCAACTAACAACTGGTCTATTTTTCTTTCAAACAAGCATGGCTGAAAGGAAAAACACATTGAAAAGAAAAAAAGAGGGACAGACTTAATCAGATCTAACACAGTCATGCAAGGCTGTTGCACTATTTCTCCACGGGGCGCGGTGCCGCCGGGGCCGAGATGCGCTCCGATTGCAAACCGAAACTTAAAAACCCGTCGAAGTTGTGTGGTTTTTAGAGAGCCGTAAAATGCTTCGCGTGCCTTCTATCGTTCTGCAATTGGTTGGTTTAGGATTTTTAAATGATGCCGAGCAATTTTCTAATTGAAACCGTGCCCTTAAGCCCAATATTTAAAAAGTTAATTACGCAAAAATAATTAACAAACCAAATATCCCGGACTTTAATAACTTTTCCTAAATAGGCTCCTGGCCCAGAACCAAAAGGGCACAAGCCTTTTTTTTTGTTTCGACGCGTAGTTTTCGCAATATCGAATGTCCACCTTTGTTTTCTTGAAACGCCCTCTCTCTCTCTCTCTCTCTCTCTCTCTCTCTATATATATATATATATATATATATATATATATATATATATATATATATATATATATATATATATATATATATATATATACATTCGTCAGGAGATGCCATCTCCTGACAAAGCCGAGCCTCTCGGCGAAAGTGTCGTAATATCGTCACGAATGGCAAATGAAGAAGCTTCGAATAACTGCAGAAACTAAACGTTTAATGGGGCGAACTTGTGCCCAAAACAAAATAGAGAATAACTAGCGTCGCAGGTGTCGATGTCGGCAAAACAGCAGGATCGAACGCTGGGGCGCGACAGACTGCCGCTCGCTACGCGAAGCCTCTTATGTACATACGCGCGTGGGCCTCTGGAACAATCGGCGTAGAAGGCTTGGCGTCTAGAACATTCGGACCTCGAACAAGCGACAGGGTTCTTGAATTTACCAGAAATCTAAATTGGACGAATAAATAAAAGACGCGTCGCTCCCAGGAATCGAATCTTGGGCTTCCGTACGAGAGTCAAGCGCGGTAACCACTCCGCCACGCTTTTTTTATATTTATTACCGGGCAACATATGATACACATATTGATAAACATAAGATGCCCCGAAAACTGCAACCTTCAGAAATTACTCAAGATGAAGAAGGAGTTAAAAGCCTGTCAGCCAGGCTTGGCTGAAGGTCGTTGCGATGGTTAATTTAAAAGGTTTTGAGCGTGGCCCAATAGTCCAGAAATGGCAACCATTCTATATCAGTGTTTATATTTTTGTAACATTCTCTTAACCATTTGATACTGTCAATGAAGTACTCTCGGGGTGGCGTGCATCAACATCAGCATGCCGCACCCCCATTCTGCTCTTCTATATGCCGTGGAGCTCCAGGAGCATGATTATGTCGCATGGCAGAGGTTCACGCTCCATTGTTAAGAACCGAATTCCTTCAGGTGACAGCGGGAGCTCTTACAGCGGGAGCTCTTTCTTTATGGTGCGCTGAAGTACATCACAGAAAAGAAGAGCATCTCAGCAGCCCCATAAGACATGCTCAATGCTCTCCGGTTGTTTGCACAAAATACAAATTACCGACCAGTAGAGGTTCAGGCCTTTTGCATCCAGAAAAGTCTTTACCGGCAACGTTTCGCTGTGT